>JAOPSE010000015.1:59986881-60141881 GCA_029449295.1 Zea luxurians | reverse complement strand
TGAGCGTGAGTTGCCTCGTGCAAAGGTGACGAGTGAGGTATCCGTATCCCGGAGGAGTAGGAGTCCCTCGGCTCGGTCGGCCCTGCTGTCCGAGGCCCCTCTTGCTTAGTTAAAGAAACCCCTCGACCGCCCTTCGATGAGCCGAAGCCGGAGGTAGCGGTGTCAGCATGGACGGAGGCAAAGTTGGCTTCGAGAAGGAGGTGTGGTTGGCCAGAGCCTGGCCGGGTCGTCCACTGGCGGAACCGACGCCGGAGTTGAGCTGCCGAGGCCACGAGCCGAGCTGATGTCTTTGGGGGTCAGCTGGCCGAGGCCTCGGGGTGGCCGGCCGATCCGCCTGCTCGGGCCGGATTCTCGAAGAAGACCCTGGCGGCGATGGCCCGGGTGTGGTGCTGATGTCGTCCTTCAGAGTGGGGGCCCTCCGACCGCGTCGCCGTCCGAGGCTAGGTCAGACCCCACCGAAGGTGTAGTTGATGCCGAGGGTGCCGCTGCCCCCTTCGGCTGTCGACGTCCGAGCCTGCAAGATCAGGCTGTCTTGTAGTGTGTGTATGTTTTCTGCGGCCGCTGAGGCCTAAACACACCGTCGTCGTGTTGTAAAGCTGCGTTTCTTTTCCTCTTGTTTCGAGTATCCGGACTCATTTGTCGGTAACAGAGTTGTCTGTGCGGGCGAGAGTTGCTTTTCACGGAAGGTGATGAGTGAGGTATCCGTATCCCGAAGGCGTAGGAATCCCTCGGCTCGGTCGGCCTTGCCGCTTACGCGCGCTCTTACTCGTCCATAGGGTTCTGTTACCGACGCAGTCGAGAAGGCTCAAAAAATCATTTCGACAGAGGAGCTCTCGAGCATGAAGACTTGTTCGGTCCGCGGAGTCACTTATCCGAGCGCGAGTTACTTATCGCAGAAGGTGATGAGTGAGGTATCCATATCCCGGAGGCGTAGGAGTCCCTCGGCTCGGTCAGCCTTGGCTGCTTACGTGTACTCCGTCGTTTTCAGGATCCACTTTTGAAGTAGTCGAAGAGCACGAAAGGCATTCTGACAGAAAAGATTTTTTTCCTTTTTTCGAGGAAAATTTTGACGCAGAGGGGGTTGCCCCCTTCTAGCCCCCGAGGGAGGGTCGGGCTTTGCCGAGGCAAGGCTGACCCTTCCTTGACGACCAGACTTGGTGTGTGAACGAAGTATACGAGCAACTTGAAAACATCTTAAGGGTAGAAGCGACGCAGCTGTTGGATGTTCCAAGCGTTGCTGTAGACCTCGCCTTGTCTGTTGGCCAGCTTGTACGTTCCGGGCTTCAAGACCTTGGCGATGATGAACGGCCCTTCCCAGGGAGGCGTGAGCTTGTGCCGCCCTCGGGCATCTTGTCGCAGCCGAAGCACCAGGTCGCCCACCTGGAGGTCTCGGGACCTAACCCCTCGGGCGTGGTAGCGTCGCAGGGACTGCTGGTACCGCGCCGAGTGTAGTAAGGCCATGTCCCGAGCCTCCTCCAGCTGGTCCAGTGAGTCTTCTCGGTTGGCTTGGTTGCTTTGGTCGGTGTAGGCCCTCGCCCTCGGGGAACCGTATTCTAGGTCTGTGGGCAAGATGGCCTCGGCCCCATAGACTAGAAAGAACGGTGTGAAGCCCGTGGCTCAGCTCGGCGTTGTCCTCAGACTCCAGACCACCGAGGGGAGTTCCTTCATCCACCGCTTGCCGAACTTGTTGAGGTCGTTGTAGATCCGAGGCTTGAGTCCTTGCAGGATCATGCCGTTGGCCCGCTCCACTTGCCCATTCGTCATGGGGTGTGCCATGGCAGCCCAGTCCACCCGGATGTGGTGATCCTCGCAGAAGTCCAGGAACTTTCTGCCGGTGAACTGGGTACTGTTGTCGGTGATGATGGAGTTCGGGACCCCAAAGCGATGGATGATGTTGGTGAAGAACGCCACCGCTTGTTCGGACCTGATGCTGTTTAGGGGTCGGACCTCGATCCACTTAGAGAATTTGTCGATGGCGACCAACAGGTGCGTGTAGCCCCCGGGTGCCTTCTGCAAGGGGCCAACGAGGTCCAGACCCCACACAGCAAACAGCCAGGTGATGGGTATGGTCGGTAGAGCCTGAGCGGGCAGGTGGGTCTGAAAGTGCATTCATCCCTTTTGTAAGTTTTGGTGATTTGGATAACAACATATTTAAAGGTCTAACAAGTTTGCTAAGTGTTGAACAGGAAATTCAGTATGATGAACATACTTGAATAGTGTATAATGATCAGTGAACAAGGTTCAACACAAGGTCAAATAACTAGTGAGACAATGCAAATGGATACAATATGATCTCTATATTGGTTTGAATATATGGACAAGACCTAAGAAATCACTACATACATATGATCAGAATAGAGGATGAAGTGATTAAGAGGATTGGTCAAACCAAAGTGAATAAGATATGAGGAATCATGAATTGGCTTGACCATATTACTATCAGTCCATATATGCTTCTATGAGAATTAAACTAGAGCTTGATTGGTCTTAACAATTATATCTAAAAGACATTTAAGCAAGGTTCACAATATTGAAGAAATGATTCTCTCAATGGATGCTCAATATGATGTGACTCAAGAATGGCTTGATAGGGTGAAGATAGCAAGGAAAGGGCTTCGAGGAACTAAGCGAAGGTGAAGGCCAAGCGACGGCTTGTAGACCGAGGTACCATGGCTAAGGTGAAGAAGAGAGTACTTGCACTAAGTCGATGAACTAATCAGCTATGAAGAGTTACAACATGTTGATGCATCAGTAAGGTGACTTGAAGCCATGATTTGAACTCATATAAGGTGATATGGTACAAGTCACAGGGTTTGATTTGTGTTTGCTTCAAAAGGTGAGACAAAGATGTTTGTGACCCTTATGAAGCAATGCCATGGAGAAATCACACATGAGACACCAATGACTCAAGGAGTTTACTTCATTATATTTTATTTAACTTGAGTATAGGAATCGTCGTACTATAAAGGGGGATCCAAAAAGAAGGTTGGTGTTTGCCAAAGCTCAAACCTCTCTATTCAAAAGCTATTTTTGAAAAGCAAAAATCTCTTTAACGTTCTATGGTTGACCGTGGTTAGGGTTGAGAAACCTAGAGTGTTCTTGCTGAAAAGCAGCTGAACTTCTTCAACTGCAGCTGAGCTTTCCAGCTGAACTTGACTTCAGCTGAGTTGAGCTTCTTCAGCTGCAGCTGAGCTTTTCAGCTGAGCTGAACTTCAGCTGAGTTGAGCTTTCTCAACTTCAGCTGAACTCAACTTCAGCTATGAACCTCTTTGACCATACACCAGCTGAACTTGCCTCCGGGCAGTTGAGCTGGGGTTTTCTCTCCTAAACTCACTGGTCAAGACCGGTTGAACTGGTCCTGAGGGGCAGTTCAGCTGGTCTCTGACCCCTCTGACCTCTGATCTGTAGTCTGCCAGTCAGACTGGCAAACAGGTCGCTAGGAGCTGTCAGGGGCGGTTCAACCGCCCCCCTGGGCGGTTCAACCGGTGTTGGTCAACTTTGACCAGTCTGCGGTCAGTCTGCGCGTCAGTCTGCCAGTCAGACTGGCAGACAGGCTGCCAGGCCTGCCAGGGGCGGTTCAACCGCCCTAGGGGGCGGTTCAACCGGTCTCAGGCAGAAAAATCTGCCTAAACGGCTAGTTTTGAGCTCCACCTATATATACTCACTCCTACCTCTCACCCCACAGTAGTGAGCACGATTTGAACTCCATTTCTAACCCAAGAAACCTCTCCCTCTCTCTCACACACATCTCTTGCCTCTCCCATTTCGAATCTTTGGAGAGAAATCTTTGAGTGAGCTTGAGAGCTGCGGTTTTTTGTGCTTCATCTCTAAATCTCTCTCACTCTTCTTCATTCGAGCTTTGGTACTACATCGAGTTCTTTGTGGATTCATTACTCTTGGAGCTTCTAGCTCCTAGACGACTAGGTGTCTCTTGTGAGTCTCCAAATCTTGTGGAAGACCACAAGAAAGTTTGTATTACCCGCTCGTTTGAGCAAAGATTATTGTGTGGGCTTGACCTTTGTGGTCGGCAAAGGGAGGATTAGGGTTGAAAGAGACCCGGCTCTTTGTGGGCGCCTCAATGAGGAAGTAGGGCACCTTGGTGGTGTGACCGAACCTCGGGATAAATCTTGTGTCTCTTGTGTTCTTGCTCATTGTGTTTGTTAGTGTTCTTCGTTCTCTCACCATTGTGTGGAAGATTTGTTTATATCTTTTGGTGTGTGGATTTTGAGAAGTGCCCTTCTCAGATCTACTACTTTGAACCCTGTGGATCATTTAGAACATCTCATTTCCAAAGTTAACTGGGTGAATTTCGAGATCAATTCAGTTTTACCCAGTTTGCTTCTAGTTTTTGTTGGAAAATTTTTAACTTGCCTATTCACCCCCCTCTAGGCAACTTTCAATTGGTATCGGAGCCTAATCCTCGTTCTAACGCTTAACCGCGTGAGGAAAGATCATGTCGGGGGGACTAAGAAACGAAAGTGCTTCTAAGCTTGAAAAAGTTGAGGTTGCCTCAACTTCATCTTTTGTTGCAGATGTTGATCCTAGGGCAATAGATCTTGCCATGAGAATCGCCAAAAGGATGTTCCTCAAAATGAAGGAAGATGAGGCAAAGAACAAAATTGAAGAAGAAAATGATCGATGGAGACCAAACGACGAATCCACCTCTTCACAAGGTTCGTCTTTCAAATCCACTTCTCATATGTGCTTTATTGCTAATGGGAGTGACAGTGAAAGCGAAAGTGAGGATGAGGAGGAGCAAGAAAGTGATAGTGAAGATGAGGATGATCTTCAACAATTCTTCACTCAGCTAAGCAAGAAACATCGGATGAGCTTGCTCAAACTCATGAAAAGAGCAGAAGAACAAAAAGAAATGCTTCATAAACAAGAAGACTTCCTCATCAGAAAAATCGAAGACTTAGAGAAGTTGACCAAAGAGCATGAGAAGCTAAAGTGCTCTCATGATAATTTGGTCCAAAGGTATGAAGACATTTCAATTGAGCAAATTAAAGCTGTTAATCATTCATCATATATTGCTCAATTAGAAAATAAAAATGCTATGTTCAAGAACACGATAGAAAGGCTAAATATTGAAAATCTAGCTTTGCAAGAAAAACATGATATGCTTGTGTTCTCTCATAATAAATTTATGGATTCACATATCATGTTAGAAATGGCTCATGAGGTTGTGTTAACTAATTTGAAATCATACCAACCTCACATATGCACATGTACTCAAGTAGAAACTATATTATCATGTGCTAACAAATGTTGCTCTCAAGAAAGCCAATCTTCCATTGAGCTAGACATTTCAGGAATTAGTGATATTTCTATCACACAAGAAAATAAAGAGCTCAAGGAAGAAGTTGGAATGCTAAGAAGAAGCTTAACTCGTTTGAAGGGAAAGTGTCATGCTCAACCTTCTCAAGATAACTGTGATAATATGGTGAAAAAGCTTGAGAAGGGGACAACCGTAGCATGCACAAAACCCCTTCAAAAGAATACCAAGCTTTCCAAGAAGGGCATAAGCAAAATCCATGGTGAGAAAATTAATGCTCATATGATTTGCTCTAACAATGTACCTATGTGCTTCAACAAAGAAAGATCAAAGAGAAGCGATAGGAGGTGCTATGGATGCAAGGAGAAGGGCCATGAAATTGATTCATGCCCCCATATGAAGAATGAAGACCTTGCACGATCAAGAAAGATGACCATCAAAAAGGATGAAAGCAAAAGGCAAATGCATTGCAAGGACAAGCATCACATTTGCTACAATTGCCGTGAAAAAGGTCATCTATTCAAGGTTTGTCCAAAGGGTAAAACTCCTAAACCTAACTTGTCAATATATTCAAATATGCTTAGGAGACCCAAATTTGACTCTTGTGCTAGAAAGGTGATGAGTTCACCACATTCTAGGACTAAGGCTATTTGGGTGCCTAAGTCCTTATTGCCTAACCTTGATGGACCCATCATGAGATGGGTACCAAAATGTGTTTGAAACTATTTGCAGGTACCCAAAGATGATATGAAGCTTTGAGGTGCTTGAGCGGTTTAACTCAATTCTTATCTCAAGCTATCAATCTTACATTGTCTATCCTTTAAGATTGACCCAAAGATGAATTGAGTTGTTATATCACTAACTTCATATTCATCTCTAGCAAGAACTTGTGTTGTAGGGAATAAGGATTAACCTTTGTGGGAATCAAGCAAAAGGCCTACAACCAAGTGATATCCAAAGGATGGTAACAATTAATTCTTAAGTGCACATTGCTTTTAATTGGTATATTCCTTTGTGTCTTTTGTAGCCACATAGGAAAAATGAAGCACTTAAGAATGAACTTAAAAGATTTTACCTTGCTTTGGAAAGGATCTAATTATATGGTAGATTGCAAGTTCATATTTTTATATTATGACAATCTACATGCTTTAGATTGGTTGTATTTAGCTTGTGGCATATTTCAAGTTAATCATCATATTATTGCCATGACCTAGACATAAAGAGTATTATCCCATGTTCTTAAATGAATAGAGTGCTAAGTAAGAAATTCAAATTCTTAAAGCACTTATCAAAAGGGGAATTCTCTATATGACTAGAGTTGTGAGACTAATGTTTTTATCTGAGTGAATTATGTAGTTTCACAACATGAGAATGTGTTTCTAAAATAGAGTGTGTCATTCAATCTATGTGTACATTTTAAAATTTGAAATGAGGTTTATTGTGGAAAATTATTTTAAAATTTTCATTCCAAGCTCAACTGGTCTGACCAGCTGAACTTTCTAGCTCAGCTGGGGAGACCAGCTGAACTTCTGAGTTGAACTTCAGTTCGGCTGGTATTCACCAGGAAACCCCCTGGCTGAAACCTGTTGAACCGGTGACCAGGACCGGTTGAACCGGTCTGGCACAGTTTGACCGGCCAGTTTGACCATTTTTTCAGACTGCGTCAGCCCTTTTTCAGACGCCTTTTTCAGTCTGCAACAGCACCTTTTTCAGGCGTCAGATCAACTTTTGCAGCACCTTTTCAGCAACTTTTGCAGCACCTTTTCAGCAACTTTTGCAGCACCTTTTCAGTAACTTTTGCAGCACTTTTTCATTCAACTTTTGCAGCACTTTTTCAGTCATTTTTTTGTCGCGTCAGGTCACCTTTTCAGAATGCGTCAATTGCTTTTTCACTTTTTCTGTAGTACCTTTTCAGCTTTATTTTTGCAGACTTTTACTGTTTCATTTGGTATGTGACCAATAATAGTTCCTTTCAAGTGGCATTCTTTCAATTGGTAATAATCTATTTTATGAAGAAAAAAAATGTCAATATGAAAGTTAAATTCTTTTTGGCTTAAATTTGTAAATTGGTGCATATTATTAATTCACTCATCCATGTGCATTAATTTAAAAGGAATTTAATTTATGCCTTTACGCCTAATAAATGATGATTTGTTTGCCATTCATATATAGATATCATCATTCATTAAATACTTCCTTGTACTACTAATACCTCTTTTCAAAGTGTTTTATCGACTAGTTTTAAAAGGAAAAGAGATAACAAAGAAGGAAGTCTCCACAAATGATGAAAAGAAGAATGCTAAAGTGACACCACCACAGATAGTAAGATCTGTCAAATTGGTATAACAAATGGTACATTTATATGGTGGTAAGTATTCTTAGGCATAAGTTAATTCATTGCAAATTTGTCATGCCTTGACCATGATATGTAATATACTCCTCATGAGACTCTTAACTGAATTGAAAGTGCATGTGGTAAGTCATTCAAATACTTGATGCACATATCTAGTGGGAGAACATTATATATCTTGTGTCGTAGAGAATAAGTTTCCCTTGAGTAAGCTATACTAAGACAATCCAAAATGGTAAATTTGTATCTCATTCATATGGATTGTAATCTTTGTTTTTTAATAGCTACTCTTGATGCAGTTTAAAATTCCCTTATAGTTAAATCTAAAAGTGCATAAGAATCTTTTTGGTGATATTCATGACATACATATGCACTAACATGGATATGATTTTTAAACTGTAAAAGGTACAATTAGTGATCCATACTCTCTAAATTTTGGAAACCCATATTTTGATATCTTAGAAATCTACTTCAATCGGTATCCATATGCTTCACATTGAATTGGATCACTAAGTTGCAAATTCCATGCATAACTTGTCTTCATGATATGAATGTTTGTGCAATTAACCTTAATAAGCTAGGTGCACCCAAGGTCAAGCTAGGTTCATCATCAAGAAGGCAACACAACGATGTATCAAGAAAAGGAGAAAAGGCTCCTATTCTTAACTCTAGCTTTTATCTATGTGATTAAATATTGACTTGAAACCATGTAAGATGGTTGTCAAGTATATGTGGGTGCCTACACAAAGAGAAAGGCCACAATAAGAAATGTGTGGGTACCCAAGGCTCTTACTACTAATCTCAAAGGACCCAATTCAAATTGGGTACCAAAATACGAAGCTTAAACTTGTTTTGCAGGATCACTCCTTAAATGGATCAAGTTGGGTGTTCGATAATGGATGTATAAATCATATTTGGAGATAGTAGCAAGAGTGGTAACAATTGAATCTCAAGTGCATATTATCTTCAATTCTTTTTCCTTTATGACTTGTGTAGCCACTAAGGAAGAGGGAGCACTTGAGGGTATACATCAATTGTTGATTATGAAGTAAAAGTCCAATTGGAAGAAAAATGAATCTTATCATATGGTCAATAATCCAAAACTATGTGATGTACTCTTTCTAATTAATTTGGATTTGATTCTTTTATATTAGACAATCACCATAATATGGATTAAGTCAGCCCTTTAGACTTCATTGAATAACCATGCATATTATCCATGTCATTCAAAATATATTGTGCATGAGGGCTCAAGGGAAATTTAGTCCATATTATGAGGTTTCTCTATTTTAGCAACTCGCTTGCCTTCCACATATAAAGGGTTGCTAAATAAGAAACTAGTGCTTGTGCTACTAATGTCATCTCTTGTATTGAGTTTATCCATAGAAAATCTATGTTAAGAGATGGTGCTTGTTTTAAATTGGATAAATCACAAGCTTAAAGGATACTATTCAACTAAAGTAAGAAGTTGATAAGAGGCCAAGGTATGAAAACTTCCTCTCCTTCAGTTGTTTTAGTATTCTATCCTTAGTGGGATGTACCATAGTATAGGTTAAATTCCTTGCAATATAAAATGTTCAATAGTGCATATAACTTTGACATCAACTATATGTGTGCACTAATTTAAAGGAATTTAGCCTATCCTTTTGGGTTTCAATAATGATGATTCATTTGCCATCCACATATAAGGATCATCATTTGTGAAACCCTCTCTTGTGTTTCTAATGCTCTCTTTTCTAAGTGTTTCAACAAGGTCCTTCCAAGTGCTTTCAAGATGGATTCAAAATCAACAAATATAAGAGACTTGGTTCTTTCAATCATTGAGTTTCAATGGGTCTCATATCAAGTATGATCGAACCAAGCAAAGATGAATGAAGTTCAAGATCGCTTGGTTGGATGAAATCATAAAGAGAAAATAAACCACAGTGAATCGAGAAGGAAGTTGAACTATCCTGAAAACCAAATAATGAAGAAGTAGTGACATAATCATATAATATCCTTCATTATGAGGTTTGATGTTCATATTAGCATGCTTTACCCTTCATGATTTCAATTGATATACTTTCAGTTCTTAAACTTTCAATTGGTTTAATTTTCATCATCTATATAAAGCATGTTATGTTAAGCCAAGATATAGTACAAACGTCTCCTTTAACCTCACATTGTTAATGTGCATAAGTGTACTTTGTGTACTCTTGCATGCACAAATTGAGGGAGAGTTTAGCCTATATCTTGTGTGACTAATGATTTCTTTCAAGTTCATGTTGTGTAGTCTCACACCTTGGAGAACTTCAAATGAGGATGAATGGTTCCATAGAAATGAAAATGAGTTTCTCTTGATCGTTTGAGGAGGATAAGTTTCTCCTTGAAATGTCAAGCCTATCAAAAGCTAAGATGGAAATTCATGATTATAATGGAGGCCATGTGGCGTAGAATAAAGGTGTGTCACTCCATGAATTATTGTATTATATTTGTGTATCTAGGCTCTTACATGCTAGTGAGTGCATGTATATGCAATATCTTAAGTCACATCATAAGGTTGCACTTGTGGTGACGATTAAAGAATCTCTAGATATTTGATTAATACCTCCTGTGGTGATATCATAAGTTAGTCTTAAGTCATCCTAGTGAGGTATGAGTCAGACATGCTAACTTCTCAAGAATCTTGGCTTAAAATATTGCATATCATGTTTATTAGTGTTCCTTTTGATTGTGAGTAATTCCTTAAATTGGTACAATTTCACTTGTTTATATCTTATTTGTACCAAGGTTCAAATTGTAGAACTTAATCCCCGGGCCTCACAAGTCCAAGTGCATAAGCTAAACAAGTATTCATCACTTGTATGCATACATTTAGGGGGAGAATGGTCTATAATTTGAATCTTTGAGACTAACTTCATTTTCAAGTCTACTATGTGTGTAGTCTCAAATTAGAAAGGAATCTTCAAGCAAAGACAATCGCTTCCACTGCAAAACTTGATGGGTATCAAAGATTCTTTGCTCCAATAAATGTATCTTCTATACATTTCATAAGAGAATGAGTTTCTCTTGTATATGCTACTCTAATGTCATCTAAAATTGGTAAATATGTATCACATCCTTTTGGATTGCAAATGTCTGAAGTAGCATAGCTTATAAATTCTCCTGTCTAGAACTTAATTGATTAAATAGTGCACATGTTTCTTATGATTGCATGATTATGTTCAATTGATACCCTTTTATGCCAATGGTACTTTAAATTGCAAATAAGTACTTTCAACGGATATCAATTGAATTCATATATATATGTGTGCACTAAAACTTGAGGAGAACTTAGTGTAATATGCTATTAGTGATCTGCTTATCTATCAAATTGTATCAATTGGTGTTTTTCAATTGATATTTTTCATACATGATCACTAGTTGCATAATCCATACTTGTGCAATTTTCATGTTACCTCTTGTTGTGATAAGAAAATGCTAGGTGACATCTAGACTCTAGGTATCAAGTTTCACCTTCAATTTAGTATGACAATCTTCATTTGATATCTTGGACTTATGTCACAACTATACCAACAAGAGCGTGCAAATGAATTCAAAATCCAACACAAGTTTGGAACACCCCCCCTTGAAAAGGTAAAACACAAAGGTACATCACTTCATGTCACTTCTACATTATTTTTTTGTCATCTAAGGATCCTTTTCATGATAGTGTGTTCACATCTTGCTTAAATCATAATTTCTACCCTTTATATTCTTTGTATCCTTTTTGGAGATTTATGACAAAGGGGGAGAAATTTTGCATTAAAGCTTATCTTTATTTTTGAAAAGGGGAGAAATAATTAACAAAAAGGGGGGAATCATAAGAAAAACATAAGATGTAGAAAGTTGATGAGTGTATACTATGTCATGAGCATCATGTTTATTTTATGACACACTGCACCCTATGAATAGTATGATATAAGTTGTCTCCATACTTTGACCTAAATATGTGCTTTTGGCATTTGAGTACAAAAGTGTTATTTTCTGAAATGCACATGTTTAGGGGGAGGAAACTATATCATAGGATTCAAAATCTTATTTATCAAATCTTATGTAAGCTTTAAATGTGTTGTCATCAATCACCAAAAAGGGGGAGATTGAAAGTGCATTCATCCCTTTTGTGAGTTTTGGTGATTTGGATAACAACACATTTAAAGGTCTAACAAGTTTGCTAAGTGTTGAACAGGAAATTCAGTATGATGAACATACTTGAATAGTGTATAATGATCAGTGAACAAGGTTCAACACAAGGTCAAATAACCAGTGAGACAATGCAAATGGATACAATATGGTCTCTATATTGGTTTGAATATATGGACAAGACCTAAGAAATCACTACATACATATGATCAGAATAGAGGATGAAGTGATTAAGAGGATTGGTCAAACCAAAGTGAATAAGATATGAGGAATCATGAATTGGCTTGACCATATTACTATCAGTCCATATATGCTTCTATGAGAATTAAACTAGAGCTTGATTGGTCTTAACAATTATATCTAAAAGACATTTAAGCAAGGTTCACAATATTGAAGAAATGATTCTCTCAATGGATGCTCAATATGATGTGACTCAAGAATGGCTTGATAGGGTGAAGATAGCAAGGAAAGGGCTTCGAGGAACTAAGCGAAGGTGAAGGCCAAGCGACGGCTTGTAGACCGAGGTACCATGGCTAAGGTGAAGAAGAGAGTACTTGCACTAAGTCGATGAACTAATCAGCTATGAAGAGTTACAACATGTTGATGCATCAGTAAGGTGACTTGAAGCCATGATTTGAACTCATATAAGGTGATATGGTACAAGTCACAGGGTTTGATTTGTGTTTGCTTCAAAAGGTGAGACAAAGATGTTTGTGACCCTTATGAAGCAATGCCATGGAGAAATCACACATGAGACACCAATGACTCAAGGAGTTTACTTCATTATATTTTATTTAACTTGAGTATAGGAATCGTCGTACTATAAAGGGGGATCCAAAAAGAAGGTTGGTGTTTGCCAAAGCTCAAACCTCTCTATTCAAAAGCTATTTTTGAAAAGCAAAAATCTCTTTAACGTTCTATGGTTGACCGTGGTTAGGGTTGAGAAACCTAGAGTGTTCTTGCTGAAAAGCAGCTGAACTTCTTCAACTGCAGCTGAGCTTTCCAGCTGAACTTGACTTCAGCTGAGTTGAGCTTCTTCAGCTGCAGCTGAGCTTTTCAGCTGAGCTGAACTTCAGCTGAGTTGAGCTTTCTCAACTTCAGCTGAACTCAACTTCAGCTATGAACCTCTTTGACCATACACCAGCTGAACTTGCCTCCGGGCAGTTGAGCTGGGGTTTTCTCTCCTAAACTCACTGGTCAAGACCGGTTGAACTGGTCCTGAGGGGCAGTTCAGCTGGTCTCTGACCCCTCTGACCTCTGATCTGTAGTCTGCCAGTCAGACTGGCAAACAGGTCGCTAGGAGCTGTCAGGGGCGGTTCAACCGCCCCCCTGGGCGGTTCAACCGGTGTTGGTCAACTTTGACCAGTCTGCGGTCAGTCTGCGCGTCAGTCTGCCAGTCAGACTGGCAGACAGGCTGCCAGGCCTGCCAGGGGCGGTTCAACCGCCCTAGGGGGCGGTTCAACCGGTCTCAGGCAGAAAAATCTGCCCAAACGGCTAGTTTTGAGCTCCACCTATATATACTCACTCCTACCTCTCACCCCACAGTAGTGAGCACGATTTGAACTCCATTTCTAACCCAAGAAACCTCTCCCTCTCTCTCACACACATCTCTTGCCTCTCCCATTTCGAATCTTTGGAGAGAAATCTTTGAGTGAGCTTGAGAGCTGCGGTTTTTTGTGCTTCATCTCTAAATCTCTCTCACTCTTCTTCATTCGAGCTTTGGTACTACATCGAGTTCTTTGTGGATTCATTACTCTTGGAGCTTCTAGCTCCTAGACGACTAGGTGTCTCTTGTGAGTCTCCAAATCTTGTGGAAGACCACAAGAAAGTTTGTATTACCCGCTCGTTTGAGCAAAGATTATTGTGTGGGCTTGACCTTTGTGGTCGGCAAAGGGAGGATTAGGGTTGAAAGAGACCTGGCTCTTTGTGGGCGCCTCAACGAGGAAGTAGGGCACCTTGGTGGTGTGACCGAACCTCGGGATAAATCTTGTGTCTCTTGTGTTCTTGCTCATTGTGTTTGTTAGTGTTCTTCGTTCTCTCACCATTGTGTGGAAGATTTGTTTATATCTTTTGGTGTGTGGATTTTGAGAAGTGCCCTTCTCAGATCTACTACTTTGAACCCTGTGGATCATTTAGAACATCTCATTTCCAAAGTTAACTGGGTGAATTTCGAGATCAATTCAGTTTTACCCAGTTTGCTTCTAGTTTTTATTGGAAAAATTTTAACTTGCCTATTCACCCCCCCTCTAGGCAACTTTCAGGGTCTGCCTCGCGTAGAACTGACACCCTTCGCAGGTGCGAACAATTCTAGTAGCGTCGGCCACCGCCGTCGGCCAGTAGAATCCCTGTCGGAAGGCGTTTCCGACGAGGGTTCGGGGTGCTGCGTGATGGCCGCAAGCCCCCGAGTGTATCTCTTGCAAGAGCTGCTGGCCTTCGGCGATGGAAATGCATCGCTGGAGGATGCCTGAGGGGCTACGGTGGTAGAGCTCCTTTCCATCTCCCAGCAAGACGAAAGACTTGGCGCGCCGCGCCAACCGCTGAGCTTCGGCTTGGTCGAGGGGTAGCTCCCCTCGGTGGAGATATCGCAGGTGTTGGGGACTTGTCCTCAAATGCTTCGGATTGAGAGCAAGGCAACATAAAAAGTGTTAAATGATAAAATCCTTCGTCCTTCGGAACATTATTTCCCTTCAGGATATAATGTGCTTCGGACGAAGGTTATAAGAAACATACCTTCGTAAATACAACAAGTAATGACGAAGGATTCATATAAAACATGAAATATAATTTAAGCAACATCATAGATTCATTTCTATTTTATTAACATGAGAAAATAGAAATGATTTCAAATTACAAATGTACCTTCGGTCTTGAGAGAAGGTAAAAGTACAAGCGTGACGCAAAAGCAAATGCCAAGTCAGCGTGAACAGTACGGGAGTACTGTTCACCTATTTATAGACGCGGGACGCAGCCCACGTAAAATTACATCCATGTCCATTACATTCCTCAATGACTTATGGAAATCTGTTAAGGTCCACGTAGTCTTTTCATCTTTAAGTCGGTTCCCCCCTCTGCCATCGCGACGAAGCTTCCCTGCGCGCAGCTTCGGCTATGCACCACCCTTCGCAGAGCTTGGTAATCAGCCCGTCCTTCGTCTGGTTCAGGCTTCGTCCTGACCGTACTTCATATTCATAGTTCTGAATCCGAAAGCACCTGTTCACATAGTCCACTTGGAAAACATTGTCAAATCATGTTTTTGAGGACCATCGGAGGACGAAGGCCCCCAACAGTAGCCCCTCGCAATATTAATTTGTCAATAGTAAATTCAGATTGCGAAATGGACGAAGGCCCTGAGCCGAAGGTCCGAAAAAACACCTTCCCTTAGCTAGAATAGCAACACTCACTGACAAGCGGGGTCTTTCAATTTTCACCGCCCCAGGGATATAAATAAGATCATACCACAAACTTATTTGGCACGCACACTTGCCATCTGCTTCGGGCCACTAAATTTTTAGCTCGTGTGCACTAAGATTTGCTGATCTTTTTGATTTTGAAGCTTCGGATTTAGAAACAGTTTTTTAGCGCTTCCGAAGATGTCTGAAGGTAAGAAGGTCACTGCTGAGACGAAGCTGAGTCTTGACGAAGAGAAGAACTTGGGTTTCATTATGGCGATGGCGGAGACCAATACAGAGAAAATTACGAAGGAAATTCTTGAAGGTCTGTCCGAAGACACTGATGACAGCGACAGTTTTGATGTAGAAAGTGGTGGGGAAGAGGCCGAAGATCGACCGTGGCGACCAAGCCACACAGTTTTTGGGAAAACCACTATCAAGCAGAGTCATATTGATAATATGAGGGGGCGATATTTTCGAGATATATCTATTGTGAGAGCTGATGCTGGGGAAAAAACTTCTCCCACCCCCGAAGAAGATGAAGTCGTTATCTTCCGAAGCTTTCTCAAGGCAGGGCTTCGATTCCCTCTGAGCAACTTTGTTGTTGAGGTACTAAAGACATTTCAAGTCTACTTGCATCAAATTACTCCTGAAGCCATCATAAGAATGGGGGTGTTTGTGTGGGCTGCGAGAAGCCAAGGTTTGGAACCAAATGCTAAAAGCTTCTGCAATATTCATGAGCTACTATACGAAACGAAGCCCTGGGGAAAAGAGCAATATCACAACAACTTTGGGTGTTACAGCTTCGGCGCTCGCTCCGGGTCAAGCTGCCCTGTGCCGACCTTTCGGAAGAGGTGGCCCGGAGCCTGGATGACCGAATGGTTCTATGTAAAAAATGACTTATCAGCGCAAGAAAATGTCAAGAGTATTATTATGCGCCCCATCTGGCAACGCTTCGGACTACGAAGGCCGAAGGTTGAAATGGACGAAGCGGCCGAGGAATGCCAAAGGGCCTTCGGGGTTATCTGCTCTTTTATTGGGTCAAGGGACTTGGTCCAAGAGCATATTGCCTTCAGGGTATGGCCACTTGCAGAAAAGTGGGAAATGCCGAAAGAAACCATCAAAGAGTCCGACGAAGGCGGACTGGTCAGACTGAAGTACACATTCAAATATGCAGATAAATTTGTTGAACCTGATGACGATTGGTTGAAAAGCATTGAAACATTAAGTGACGAACTGCTTGGGGCATATTCGAAGGCTGAGAACACTGCGTTATCAGCAGCCTTCGGAGGCCGAAAAAAGAAGAGACTCAACCGGGTGTTTGATGCAATCGGGTTCTTCTACCCTGATTATCGTTATCCCATTCGAGGGCAGAAAAGGAAAAATACAACCTCTGCAAAAGAAGAAGCTGCAACTGCTCCTAGCGAGCCAGAACCGAAAAGAAAGAGGATAAAGGTCCTCACACATCGGCCACGCCATATTGAACCAGCTTTGGTGCCTGAGTTCACCGGAGAAACTTCTTCGGCCACCGAAGCTGAACAGCCAACCTTGCTGCCAGAAATTGCAGAGATGGCCGAAGCGCCATCCACAGAAAAAATGGAAGAAGCGAAAAAACCGACTAAGGAAAAAACATCAGAAGTTTTGAGTCCTGCAGCAAATGTCGAAACAGCAAAAAACCAAAAGGGTCCATCGGTGACCCCCAAAAGGAAAAGAATGGTAAACGTACTAGATGTCTTGGAGACAATTAAGTCTTCAAGCACAACTCCAAAAAAGAGTGTTGAAGTTGCTGAAGCTTCTACTGAAGCTTCGACGCAACAAGCTGAAGCTGAAGCTGAAGCTGGGCCTTCAGAGCCCTACAAGGAGCAACCTCTGGAAGCCGAAGCAATAAAAATACCAGAACCAGTTTTAGTTGAAGAAACTGACACTGCCATCCCCGAAGCGCCTGCCAGCATGTGTGATTACATCATACGACATGCTTCGGGGAAAAAACTATCTGAAGAAGAAACTCATGAAGCCAACCATTATGCGAAGGAGCTAAAATATCCGAAGGGGGCAGTAATATTCAATGGGACGAATGAAGATGACTTCTTATACTGCCTGCCTGACAACAAAGAGCTATCTGTCTGCCGATAGATGGCCAGAAGTATTGGTTTCCCGAAGCTTGAATCTGGATTATGCGCCATGACGAAAGAAGATCTCGCAGACAGTCTTGCGTACAATAGCCTGAAGGTATGGGAATTAAACACTTGAAAAAACCCCCTTTTTTTTAAATACGCAACTCATTCCTTTATTCTTATATGGATTCTTTTTCGTATAGGGCCTGATCCTAAGCAACGCACTAAGAGCCCAAAAGAGCGCCGAAGATGAAAGCTATGAAATTGCGTTCAACAATATGCGCTCCGAAGTTATCAAACTGAGAAACGAAGCTCTAGAAAAGGATAAAATTCTGCTTACACTAGTAGACAAGGTAAAGAAGAACGAAGCTGCTTCAAAAACCCAGGCCGAAGCCCAAAAGCGCGAGATTAAAGATCTTCAGAAATAGCTGGCTAGAGCTAAGGAGGAGCGCGTGCTTGAGGAAACAAAACGAGAACTTAGTGATCATATGGTCAATAAATTGGAATTAAGAGTTAAGGAGCTTCGCGCATCTCAGAGGAAATGCTATGTCAAATCTGTAGAATGCGTCAAGAGGATAAAATCCAGCTTCGCCAGCGTTGGCGCCTTTTCTAGCGAAGAAAATTTTCCAAGAGGCAATCCCGAAGGTCCACTGGATTGGATCAGCCACGAAGCAGAAGCCTTCGAGGAAATCCTAAGCAGCCGCGGCGACATCTGCGCTTTTTCAGGTGCCAGAGGAGTTGCTGCTGTTCTAGAGAAAAAAGGTTGTGAACATATAAAATCTTTAGCTCAGCCCGAAGCTGCCCTGTCCTCTGAAGACATTAAAGATCCGTCAACCGAAGCAAGCATGGTTGGCGGTAAATTCTTTACTGATATCTGGGAGAATGGCGGCCGGGAAATGGCGCAAGAAATAATTCAAAGAAGTGAAAAAGGCATCCATGATGCGAGGAAAGTGGCGGAAGCTGCCGAAAGAAGTACAGAGCCCGAAGGGAAATTAGGTATTAATTAGTCGCTCTTATTGTATTGTAAATTTCAAACTTTGTTCACGATTTGCAATAGTAATGTAGAAATGTTCTCTTCCCTCAGAACCTACTGGATCGCTCGCTGACCCTCATACAAAAGGGGATGAGGAAATTAAGCAAATGGCCGAAGCTATCATGGACAAAGTTGTTTATCAACTTTTAAATGAAGCCGCCGAAGCAGTATTAAGAGAAGACTAGATGCTATTTAGAAAAAACATTTGAATTGTAATCTATGTAACATTTTGTACATTTGAATGTAATATGCAAGTCTCTTTTCATTGTTCAATTCTTTACGATGCATGAAACTCTACATACATACCATTTTTGAGCCTTCGGCGAAAAAACACCTTCCCTTCTTTTCATGCTTCGTGAAGAAGACATTCTTCGTTAAAATTATTCTGATGAATCACATCCATGCTTCGTGAAAACATTCTCCGAAGCTATATAATTTCGGTATTGCTCTGATAAAGCCCGTCCATGCTTCGTAAAAATATTCTCCGAAGCTGTATTCCGAAGCTATACAATTTCGATGCCACTTTCTCAAAGCATCCTTTCGAAGGTTGATATTGTTTCCTTCTCTTGCCAAATGCAATATGATGTATGATGCTTATGCTATGCAAAATGATGTGATGATGTTATGTTATGCAAATGACATTTGTTCCGAAGTTACACACAAAATTTATTCGTAAGCTCTGCATTCCCTTAGGAACGTCTTTGGAGCTTCTTCGTCTTTTACTTAGACGGTATAAACTCTGCATTCCCTTAGGAACGTCTTTGGAGTTTCTTCGCCTTTTACTTAGGCGGTATAAACTCTGCATTCCCTTAGGAACGTCTTTGGAGTTTCTTCGCCTTTTACTTAGGCGGTATCAGCGTTGACTTTTCGCTGTATGCTCTGCATTCCCTTAGGAACGTCTTTGGAGCAAAAAACTTACGCTGCGCTCCCTTTGGAACGGCTTTTTGTAACTTCGGCAACTTACTCTGCGTTCCTTAGAACGACTTTTTATTGCTTCGAAAGATTTTTAATAATCCGAAAGTCCTCCTTGTTACCGCAAATTTTTAAGCTTCAGCCACTTAAACCTGTGGAGAAGATAGGTTTTCCTCATAACCAATCACAAAATTGTTATATGAAAACTGAAATGTTCTTTATTACACAGAAAATAGAACTTTAAACGGAAAAAACTGCTATCGAAATAGGATATCTGTCAATAGATGTGCTTCGATTCTGGCACAGTACTATTGACTGTGCGAGCTTCAGATTGCTCTCTGAGATCCCTTTGATGCGGAGCATATTGGCTCCCTTCTGGCTGTTGGCCTTGTTGCAGCGGAGGTGGAGGCGGGGGCTGTTGCCACGAAGCTTGAGGTTGACTTGCCGAAGCTACGGAAACTGCAGGGTGGTTGCCCACGTATTCCGGGATATAAGGCTGATGGTATGAAGCAGTATGCATGACCTGCTTCGGCTGGCCCTGTTGCGCTGCAGCTTCTGCTAGCTCCTTTTGCTTCTGGATGGTGACATGGCACATCCTGGTGGTATGACCCTTGTTCTCACCACAGAATAAACAAAATATCCTCCTTGTTTGATCCCCAAATCTCCCGCCGAAGCCCCTGGCGCCTCTGCCTCTTGGAGCTGGTGGCCGGAAGAAAGCTTGCTGCTGCCCCGAAGCTTGTGAGGAGCACTGCGGCCTGTTCTGCTGACTCCCCTTGTCATCATTTTGAGTGGAATTATGGATGGATCTGACATGCCTTGGATAGAATCTTCCTCCGAAGCCCCTAGTCATCTCAGAAAATCTGAAGGCCTCCTCCCTTCTTTGGCGAAAGTCATTATCAGCACGAATGTACTCGTCCATTTTTTGGAGCAGCTTCTCCAGAGTCTGAGGAGGCTTCCTAGCAAAATATTGTGCTGCAGGTCCAGGACGGAGCCCCTTGATCATGGCTTCGATGACAATCTCATTGGGCACGGTTGGCGCCTGCGCCCTCAAACGCAAGAACCTTCTGACATACGCCTGAAGGTATTCTTCGTGATCCTGAATGCACTGGAACAAAGCTTGAGCAGTGACTGGCTTCGTCTGAAACCCTTGAAAGCTGGTTAACAACATATCCTTCAGCTTCTGCCATGAAGTGATCGTTCCTGGTCGAAGGGAGGAATACCAGGTCTGAGCAACACTCCTGACAGCCATAACAAAAGACTTTGCCATGACTGCAGCATTGCCGCCATACGAAGACACTGTTGCTTCGTAGCTCATCAAGAACTGCTTCGGGTCTGAGTGGCCGTCGAAGATGGGAAGCTGGGGTGGCTTATAGGTCGGAGGCCAAGGTGTAGCCTGCAGCTCAGTGGACAGAGGAGAAGCATCATCAAAAACAAAATTTCCCTCATGGAAATTGTCATACCAGTCATCTTCGTTGACGAAGCCCTCCTGATGAAGGTCCTTCTGCTGAGGCCTTCTGTTCTGCTCATCGTGAGTAAGATGGCGAACCTCCTCAGAGGCTTCGTCTATCTGCCTTTGCAACTCAGCTAGCCGAGCCATCTTCTCCTTCTTCCTCTGCACCTGTTGATGTAGCATCTCCATGTCCCTGATTTCTTGGTCTAGCTCATCCTCCTGAAGCGTCGGGCTGACGGCCTTCCTCTTCTGGCTTCGGGCCTCCCGAAGAGAGACGGTCTCCTGGTTGTGGTCCAGCGGTTGCAATGCTGCAGCCCCAGTCGCTGAAGCTTTCTTCGGCGCCATAGCGAAGGTCTATAGCTTCCGAAGGTGTTCAAAAACTCGAAGTGGAAGTGAGTTCACCGGAGGTGGGCGCCAATGTTGGGGACTTGTCCTCAAATGCTTCGGATTGAGAGCAAGGCAACATAAAAAGTGTTAAATGATAAAATCCTTCGTCCTTCGGAACATTATTTCCCTTCAGGATATAATGTGCTTCGGACGAAGGTTATAAGAAACATACCTTCGTAAATACAACAAGTAATGACGAAGGATTCATATAAAACATGAAATATAATTTAAGCAACATCATAGATTCATTTCTATTTTATTAACATGAGAAAATAGAAATGATTTCAAATTACAAATGTACCTTCGGTCTTGAGAGAAGGTAAAAGTACAAGCGTGACGCAAAAGCAAATGCCAAGTCAGCGTGAACAGTACGGGAGTACTGTTCACCTATTTATAGACGCGGGACGCAGCCCACGTAAAATTACATCCATGTCCATTACATTCCTCAATGACTTATGGAAATCTGTTAAGGTCCACGTAGTCTTTTCATCTTTAAGTCGGTTCCCCCCTCTGCCATCGCGACGAAGCTTCCCTGCGCGCAGCTTCGGCTATGCACCACCCTTCGCAGAGCTTGGTAATCAGCCCGTCCTTCGTCTGGTTCAGGCTTCGTCCTGACCGTACTTCATATTCATAGTTCTGAATCCGAAAGCACCTGTTCACATAGTCCACTTGGAAAACATTGTCAAATCATGTTTTTGAGGACCTTCGGAGGACGAAGGCCCCCAACAGCAGGTACGGGGTCTGCCAGCTCTGATTAGGCGTGACCTCGCTCGGTTCCCCCTCGACGCGCAGTGCCTCACCCTTGGGGGCCGAGGGTACCTCGGGCTGAGCCGAGGGTACCTCAGACCGTGCCGAGGGTACCTCGGACTGGGCCGAGGGTGCCTCGGCTGGAGCCGAAGGTGCCTCGGGCTTGGGTGGGTCCTCAATCTTGACGGAGGGTTGATGCAGGTCTCGGGAGAACACGTCCGGGGGAACTGTTGTTCGTCCCGAGGCTATTTTAGCCAGCTCGTCCGCAGTCTCGTTGTAGCATCGGGCGATGTGGTTGAGCTCGAGCCCTAGAACTTGTCTTCCAGGCGTCGAACCTCATCGTAGTAGGCTTCCATCTTCGGGTCGCGGCAGTGGGAGTTCTTCATGACTTGGTCGATGACGAGCTGCGAGTCACCGCGAGCGTCGAGGCGTCGGACCCCTAGCTCGATGGCGATTCGCAACCCGTTTACCAGAGCCTCGTACTCCGCCACATTGTTGGACGCTGGGAAGTGGAGGCGTAGCACGTAGCATAGGTGCTTTCCGAGGGGCGAGACGAAGAGGAGGCCTGCGCCGGCCCCCGTCTTCATCAGCGACCCGTCGAAAAACATGGTCCAGAGCTCCGGTTGGATCGGAGCCGTCGGGAGCTGGGTGTCGGCCCATTCAGCCATGAAGTCCGCCAAGACCTGGGACTTGATGGCCTTCCGAGGGGTGAAAGAGATCGCCTCGCCCATGATCACCGCCCACTTCGCAATCCTACCCGAGGCCTCACGGGACTGGATGATCTCTCCCAGGGGGAAGGATGACACCACAGTCACTGGATGAGACTCCAAGTAGTGTCGCAACTTCCGCCGTGTCAGGATCACCGCGTACACCAGCTTTTGGATTTGTGGGTAGCGGATCTTGGTCTCGGACAGTACCTCACTGATGAAGTAGACTGGCCTCTGGACGGGCAATGCATGCCCTTCTTCTCGTCTCTCAACCACGATCGCAGCGCTAACCACCTGGGTGGTTGCGGCGACGTAGATCAAGAGGGCTTCTCCGGCAGCGGGGGGCACCAGGATGGGCGTGTTCGTGAGGAGCGCCTTCAGGTTCCCGAGGGCTTCGTCGGCCTCGGGAGTCCAAGTGAAGCACTCAGCTTTCCTTAAGAGGCGGTACAGAGGCAGACCTCTTTCGTCGAGGCGGGAGATGAAGCGGCTCAGAGCCACGAGACATCCCATGACCCTCTGTACGCCTTTCAAGTCCTTGATTGGCCCCATGCTGGTGATGGCTGCAATCTTCTCCGGGTTGGCTTCGATGCCCCGCTCGGAGACGATGAACCCCAAGAGCATGCCTCGAGGGACCCCGAAGACACACTTTTCGGGATTAAGCTTCACGCCTTTCGCCTTGCGACATCGGAATGTCACTTCAAGGTCGGAAAGGAGGTCGGAGGCTTTCCTCGTCTTGACTACGATGTCATCGACGTAGGCCTCAACCGTTCGGCCGATGTGTTCGCCAAACACATGGTTCATGCATCGCTGGTACGTCGCCCCCGCATTCCTCAAACCAAACGACATTGTAACATAGCAGTACATGCCGAAGGGTGTGATGAATGAAGTCGCGAGCTGGTCGGACTCCTTCATCCTGATCTGGTGATACCCTGAGTAGGCATCGAGGAAAGACAGGGTTTCGCACCCAGCAGTGGAATCCACGATCTGATCGATGCGAGGCAGAGGGTAGGGAACCTTCGGACATGCTTTGTTTAGACCAGTGTAGTCTACACACATCCGCCATTTCCCCCCTTTCTTTCTCACAAGCACAGGGTTGGCAAGCCATTCGGGATGGAATACCTCTTTGATGAACCCTGCCACCAGTAGCTTGTGGATCTCCTCGCCTATGGCTCTGCGCTTTTCTTCGTCAAATCGGCGCAGAGGCTGCTTCACGGGTTGGGCCCCAGCTCGAATATCCAGAGAGTGCTCGACGACTTCCCTCGGTATGCCGGGCATGTCCGAGGGACTCCACGCGAAAACGTCGGCGTTTGCGCGGAGAAAGTCGACGAGCATTGCTTCCTATTTGGGGTTGAGCTCGGAACCGATCCGGATCTGCTTGGAGGCGTCGTTGCTGGGGTCGAGAGGGACGGACTTGACCGTCTCCGCTGGTTCGAAGTTGCCGGCGTGGCGCTTCATGTCGGGTGCCTCCCTAGAGAGGCTCTCCAGGTCAGCGATGAGGGCCTCGGATTCGGCGAGGGCCTCGGCGTACTCCACGCACTCCACATCGCATTCGTATGCGTGTCGGTACGTGGGTCCGACGGTGATGACCTCGTTGGGGCTCGGCATCTTGAGCTTGAGGTAGGTGTAGTTGGGGACGGCCATGAACTTGGCGTAGCATGGCCTCCCCAGCACTGCGTGGTAGGTTCCTTGAAACCCAACCACCTCAAACGTGAGGGTCTCCCTTCGGAAGTTAGAGGGCATCCCGAAGCAGACGGGTAGGTCGAGTTGTCCGAGGGGATGAACGCGCTTCCCGGGGACGATCCCGTGGAAAGGCGCAGCGCCTGCCCGGACCGAGGACAGATCGATCCGTAGGAGCCTGAGGGTCTCGGTGTAGATGATGTTGAGGCTGCTGCCTCCGTCCATGAGGACCTTGGTGAGCCTGACGTTGCCGATGATGGGGTCGACAACGAGTGGGTATCTCCCCGGGCTCGGCACGTAGTCTGGATGGTCGGCCCGGTCAAAGGTGATGGGCTCGTCAGACTAGTCTAGGTAGACTGGCGCCGCCACCTTTACCGAGCAGACTTCCCGACGCTCTTGCTTGCGGTGCCGAGCCGAGGTGTTCGTCACTTGCCCTCCGTAGATCATGAAGCAGTCGCGGACCTCGGGGAACCCCCCTGCCTTGTGATCTTCCTCCTTTGCGTCGTCGAGGGCCTTGCCACCCTCCGTGGGTGGCCCGGCCTTGTGGAAGTGTCGTCGAAGCATGACACACTCCTCAAGGGTGTGCTTGACGGGCCCCTGATGATAGGGGCACGACTCCTTGAGCATCTTGTCGAAGAGGTTGGCACCTCCAGGAGGTTTCCGAGGGTTCTTGTACTCGGCGGCGGCGACAAGGTCCGCGTCGGCTGCGTCGCGTTTCGCTTGCGACTTCTTCTTGCCCTTCTTCTTGGCGCCGCGCTGAGTTGACGCCTCGGGAGCATCTTCCGGTGGGCGTCCCTGGGGCTGCTTGTCCTTCCGGAAAATGGCCTCAACCGCCTCCTGGCCAGAGGCAAACTTGGTGGCGATGTCCATCAGCTTGCTCGCCCTGGTGGGGGTCTTGCGACCTAGCTTGCTCACCAGGTCGCGGCAGGTGGTGCCAGCGAGGAACGCGCCGATGACATCTGAATCGGTGAAGTTGGGCAGCTCTGTGCGCTGCTTCGAGAATCGCCGGATGTAGTCCCGGAGAGACTCTCCCGGCTGCTGACGGCAGCTTCGGAGATCCCAGGAGTTTCCAGGGCGCACATATGTGCCCTGGAAATTGCCGGCGAAGGCTTGGACCAGGTCGTCCCAGTTGGAGATCTGCCCCGGGGGCAGGTGCTCCAGCCAGGCTCGAGCGGTGTCGGAGAGGAACAGAGGGAGGTTGTGAATGATGAGGTTGTCGTCGTCCGTTCCACCCAGTTGGTAGGCCAGCCGATAGTCCGCGAGCCACAGTTTCGGTCTCGTCTCCCCCGAGTACTTTGTGATAGTAGTCGGGGTTCGGAACCGGGTCGGGAACGGTGCCCGTCGTATGGCACGGCTGAAAGCCTGCGGACCGGGTGGTTCGGGCGAAGGACTCCGATCCTCCCCGCTGTCATAGCGTCCCCCACGCCTGGGGTGGTAGCCTCGGTGCGTCCTGTCGTCGAGGTGGGCCCGACGGCCGTGATGATGGTGCTCGTTGCCGAGGCGACCCGGGGCCGCAGGCGCCGTGTTGCGCGTGCGCCCGGAGTGGACCGAGGCTTCCCGCATGAATCGGGAAGTCTTGGCGCGATGTTCCGGGTGGAACCCCTGCCTTCGGGAGGCAGAGCTTTCGGCCCGTCGGACCGCGGCGTCCTCCAGGAGATTCTTGAGCTCTCCCTGGATACGTCGCCCCTCGGTGGTTGATGGCTCCGGCATCGCGTGGAGGAGTACTGCCGCTGCAGCCAGGTTTTGGCCGACTCCGCTGGAATCCGGCGGCGGCCTCATCCTGACGTCGTCGGCGATGCGGTGCTGGATGTCCTGGGGGAGATGACGCGCTTCTCCAGCCGGGGGTTGGATCGCCCATTCCTGCCTGATGTCTCGGCGGATTGGCACAAGCGTTCCTACTCCCTCGTCGAGCCTGGCCTGCCTCTCGCGGATATGCTCGAGCTGTGGGTCAGGAGCCCCCGCCAGGACGGAGACCACAGCTAGCTCCCGAGGGATGTCAACACGAGGCGCGGGCCTAGGGGGATCACCGTTTTTTCGGCATACCAAGATGGTTGCCTTCGCCAGGACCCCCTAGATCGACGTGGAAACATTCACAACTTGGGCCGCGGTCCTCATTGTCGAGGCCGCGGCTGTCGTCGGAACAGTCGGAAAGGCAGTAGTCACATGCGGTCATGAAGTCCCACACGGCACTGGGGTTACCAAGTCCGGAGAAATCCCAACAGAGGTCGGGCTCGCCATCTTCCTCGGACCCCGAGGGCTCGTAGGTCAAGTCGGTCGTCAGTCGGTCCTAGGGTGACCGCACACGATACCCCAGAGGGTTTGGACTCGCCTCTATGAAAGTGCTCACTGAAGCGTAGTCGCTTGGTGGGTCGAGGCCGAATCCAAAAGACACAAGACGGGAATCGGTCGGTACCTTCCGGTCGACGGTCGGTGACGAGGTCGCGCCTGGGACTGACTGCACCCTCGTCTCAGGTACGAGGGTGACGCCCAGCAAGTCCTTCGCGAGCGTGCTGGCGTCGTGCGTTTGCTTGAGATCGGCGCGTTGCGGGGAGGCGGCGCTCGTCTTCGTCTCAGACGCGAGATCGATGCCCGACGCACCCTCCGTTGGGGCGCCGACACCATCGACTCGCTCGACAGCCAACGAGGTGTCGCTTCCCGCCTGGCCTTGGTCGCCCCGCCTCCTCCTCCGTCGGCGGGGGAGGGGACGGGACAAGCCCGAATGTCGTCCTTCCACCACGTGGGGAAGGCGTCGTTGATTTCCCCGCCGGCGAGCGGGTTGTCGACCGCCATTGTCGTTGTCGCACGGCGGGGGAAGGAGTATCATGTCGTAGCTGTCGTCGAGGGACATGAACTCAAGATTCCCGAAACGGAGCACCGTCCCGGGCTGGAAAGGTTGCTGGAGACTGCCCATCTGGAGCTTGACGGGAAGCTGTTCGTCAACACGCAGCAGGCCCCTACCTGGCGCGCCAACTGTCGGTGTTTCGAAACCCGGGGGGTCCCTGGACCGACGAGTGAAATGTCGTCGCGTGCCCCAGCCCAGATGGGTCGACGCAAGGCGGAACGCGAAGGGGGGAAAGGAAGCAGCCGGAGGGAGGCAGGCGTGTGAGAGAGCGGATCCCGCGGCCTTCGTGTTAGCCCCGCGCCTGAGTCGGGTGCGCTTGCAGTAGGGGGATACAAGCGTCCACGCGGGAGTGGGAGCGAGCGGCCTTGAGCGAGCGCCGTCCCGTCCTTCTCCGCGCGGGCCAACCCTCTGTAAGAGGGCCCTGCTCCTCCCTTTTATAGGCGTAAGGAGAGGATCCAGGTGTACAATGGGGGGTGTAGCAGAGTGCTACGTGTCTAGCGGCGGAGAGCTAGTGCCCTAAGTACATGCCATCGTGGCAGCCGGAGAGGTCTTGGCGCCCAGTTCGCGTGGTGTCGTGGCCGTCGGAGGAGCGCTGGAGCCTGGCGGAGGGACAGCTGTCGGGGCTATCGAGTCTTTGCTGACGTCCTCTTGCTTTCGTAAGGGGGCCGAGAGCTGCCGTTGTCACAGAGCGTGCGGGGCGCCATCATTGCCCATCTGGCGGAGCGAGCCAGATGGGACGCCGGTCTTGTTCCCCGTAGCCTGAGTCCGCTCCGGGTAGGGTAATGATGGCGCCTCCTGTCGACGTGGTTGGTCCGCGCCCTAGGTTGGGTGATGTGGAGGCTCCTCCGAGGTCGAGGTCGAGTCTGTTTTCCGTGGCCGTGGTCGAGTCCGAGCCCCTGGGTCGGGCGAGGCGGAGACCGTCGGCTGAGGCCAGAGCTGTGTCCGAGCCCTGGGGTCGGGCGAAGCGGAGTCCGTCGTCTCTGGGGCAGAGCCCATGTCCGAGCCCTAGGGTCGGGCGAGGCGGAGTTCGTTGTCTTCCGGGGCTGAGCCCGAGTCCGAGCCCTGGGTCGGGCGAAGCGGAGTTCGTCGTCTTCCGGGGCTGAGCTCAAGTCCGAGCCCTGGGTCGGGCGGAGTGGAGTTTGCCGTCTTCCGGGGCTGAGCCCGAGTCTGAGCCCTGGGTCGGGCGGAGCGGAGTTCGCCGTCTTCCGGGGCTGAGCCCGAGTCCGAGCCCTGGGGTCGGGCGAGGCGGAGTTTCCTATGACGTCTGAGGCTGGCCTTGGCTGCTGTCAGCCTCACTCTATCGGGTGGCTCAGTAGTCGGAGCGGCGCAGGCGGCGCTGTCCTCTTGTCAGACCGGTCAATAGAACGGCGAAGTGACTGCGGTCACTTCGGCTCTGTCGACTGGAGGGCGCACGTCAGGATAAAGGTGTCAGGCCACCTTTGCATTGAATGCCCCTGCGATTTGGTCGGTCGGCGTGGCGACGTGGCCAAGGTTGCTTCTTGGTGAAGACTGGGTCTCGGGCGAGCCGATAGTGTGCCCATTGCTGGAGGGGGGGGGGGGTCCTCGGGCGAGACGTAGGTTCTCCGGGGTCGGCTTCCCTTGCCCGAGGCTAGGATCGGGCGAGGCACGATCATGTCCCTTGAATGGACCGATCCTTGGCTTAATCGCACCCATCAGGCCTTTGCAGCTTTGTGCTGATGGGGGTTACCAGCTGAGATTTAGGGATCTTGAGGGTACCCATAATTATAGTCCCCGACAGGGTTAACAGACATGAATTAATAGCCATTTACTCATGGAGTAAAGACTTTTTCCCAATAAAAAATCCACGATTAAAATATTAAGTCTATATACATATCCTAATGAATTAGAATGTGTTTGGTTTGAGGTTAAGATAGGATGGAGCGAGGTCAACACCGTCCCTTTGATTTTTCACGACGCCACCAAAAATTACTACGTTGTTTATCTAGTCCCTAAGTGACTTTTATCTAAATACGATATAAACTGTATCCGTCCCCTCCCATCTTACTATATAAATCCAACCAAACACACACTAGATACCCATTCGATCGTGAGCATCTCTACTTCCACAGCACCTTCAGCTCCGACCAACCATTTGCTCTAACAACCGCGCGATTCTCACAGATGGACAGACAGAGCACTCCGCTGACAACGATGTGACCCGGACCTATACCAGAAGCTGTTTTTCCACGGCGGTGCAGCGCCCCCGAAGCACACGGGTTTTAGTTTTCTCTGTGGTGTTGCACCTGAGTACCTGACCCAGTCAGTGTTCCTGCCACCGCTGTCAAGAAAGCAGCTTACCAACCGTAATCAGCAGCAGCAGCAGCAGCGTTCATGGATTAGGGACCCGAAAGCCATCTGGTTTTTGACTGCGCACTGTATTTGAGACCTCTTCTGATTGTCCCTCGTCCTGGTGTTATTATTACAGACTTGCAATACCAAAGATTGCTTATTTATTCAGTTTGTTTGTCACAAATTGCAATGCCGAGCTGCCACATTTGATCCCTCAACTGTAAATGGATGCGGTAGAACTGAACTGAATTGACAGGAGGGAGTTGGGAGGAGAAATGGAGAATACAGATACAGGCTGGTACTACAAATACAATGGCAAGGAGAATTGGAACTGGAATTTAATTTATTACTAACAACAGATGATGATGAGATTTGGGGGAGACGAACCCCCCCGGCGGCGGCCGCGTCTACTTGCGGACGTTGGAGGAGGAGACGTCGGGGGCGTGCGGGGACCCCTCGAAGAGCTGCTTCCGGAGCACGTCGTGGAGGCCGTCGAAGAGCCTCTTCTTGACGGAGTCCATGGCCCACTCGAGGCGGTTGAGCAGCTCGGTGGAGTTCTTGTTGTACATGAAGAGGCCGTTGTAGAGGTCGAAGCTGTCGCTGCAGGTGTTGTCCACGAGGCGGAGCAGCGTCTCGTAGCCCTTGGTGTTGATGGGCGTGGAGCGCAGCTCCAGCATGGCGAGCATCCGCCCCACGGTGTGCGTCAGGAACTGGGTCTCGGCGGCGTGCGCGTCGTGCTCGGCGCAGGACATCTCCACCATCCGGCAGCCCTCGCGCTCGAAGATGTTGAGGAAGGCGTCGGCGCGGGCGCGGCGCGCGGGGCAGTCCCCGACGCGGACCCGGTCGAACACGAAGGGCAGGCCGTCCCAGCCGTCGCGCGCCGACTCCGGCCCGAACATGGGGTGCGTGCAGATGACGTCGAAGTCGGGGGGCAGGGAGCTGAGCAGCAGGTTCTTGGGGAACTCCTTCACGGACAGCACGTCCACGAAGAGCGTGTTGCGGCGGAGGCGGTGCACGGGGAGCGAGCGCAGCACGGCCTCGGCCGACAGGATGGAGGTGGCCAGGAGCACCACGTCCGGGTGGCACTCGCACAGGTCGTGCGGGTCCGCGAAGAAGGTGGCCCCCAGCGTCGTCGCCAGCGCCGTGTGGTCCGTCCGCGAGTGCGCCAGCAGCGTGTGCCCCTGCCGCGCGAACGTGCGCGCCAGGAACTGCCCGAAGTTGCCGAACCCGACGATGGCGATCTTCAGCCGCTGCCGCTCCTCCAGCAGCCCCGCCGCGCGGGACTCGTAGTCGAACGGCTGGGCGGCGTCCACCGCGCGGATGCGCTGGGGCCGCGCGCGGAGGGGCGCCCCCGCCCCCGGGGCGTGCCCGCGCCACCGCCGCGGGGAGGCCAGGTGGGTGGCGACCCCCAGGGCCGGGGCCGGCGGGTGGCGCCGGTGGGGTCGGGTTGGTTGGTGGAGGCGGAGGGTGGAGGTGGAAGACGACAGCATCTTTGCTTGTGGAGTTGGGGTTGGGCTCTCGGCTGCCGCTGCTGGCTGGCTGCTGCTCTCCTCTGCTCTCCACTCCTCCTCTCCTCTCTGGCGTTTACTTGGGCCTTTGGGTGTGGTTGGTCGCTGGAGAATTAGATGGGAGTGCGTGTGCGTGTCAACATCACATCACACCGAACGACCCAACCTAAGTAGTAGGTGACAGACACCTGCTAGGATCATTTGGGGAGTCTTGGACTTGTATTTACAACAACGCATCCTTTCGCTGCAGCTAAAGTTGCAACCGCAGCTCCAGCTGAAAATACGACAGCCACCTTAGGGCTGGTTCGTTTTACTCTCAATTTATATAAATTGAATAAGATTTAGTGGGTTTTGATACTAAAGAAGTTAAAATTTTTCATAATATTTTATAATCTCATTCAATTTACATGGGATAGGAATAACAAAAAAAAGTTATTAGCTAAAAGCTGCAGCCACAAGGTTGTGTTTTTTTTGAATATGTACTTTCTTTTTTTATAAAATGGGAGTCCAGGGCTCCCCGAACCCAACTTAATGAAAAAAATCACCAGTTCCTCAAATCATAGCCTCCTACCCTTCAAATAAAGGGGGATTGTTGGAAAGAACAAAATCCAAAACAATTTATGTATCTCCTCCAGTAACTAATTTTTGCTATTGGAAAACGTCTAGGAGTAAATTATCATAATTGGAAAATGTCTTATAGCAAATGTCGGAGATAAAACTCCAACCGGGTGGCGGAATGCCCCTTACTAATCCGAAGAACGGGGGGACAACCTAGGGTTTGTCTGGAGAGATGGACGAACACAAGAACACATGATGGTTTAGAGTGGTTCAGGCCGCTAGAGCGTAATCCTACTCTACTTGTGAGTTATATTGCTGAAAGCTTGACAATGTATGAGACTGGTTGGAGATGCCTCCGAGGGAGTTCAAGTGTGAATGTCCGTCCCCGAGTCCCTGTATAGGCTTGAGTCCGGTCCCATGTGTCGTGTGTGTCTATTTCTAAGTAGCGTGCATGCCCTACCTTTCACAGCCAAAGGGAGGCATGTACATGGGCAATGAGGAGCCTCGACAGGTGGGCCTCAGCTGTATAAAAAATGGAACTTGGAGCTATTAATCCTGCGGTTCAAGATCTTCACTTGGTCGTCATGCGGATTCCATGCCCAGCCGCACCTTCGTCCTGTCTCGTCGGCATGAGGGCGAAGACAACTGTGTAGGCACCAGTGAAAGGGAAATGGTCTTTACCATTTTCTCTAATTGCTTTTGGTGTTTGATGATATCACAACCTTATGGACTAACTAGTTTGCCTAGTTGATTGATTCACATGTGCATAAGTCTATTTATCTCAATTCTAAGTCGACTATCAGAAATAACATAGATTATTCTGGACAGAAGAGTTTTTTTTTTTGGAAAAATCACCTGTGCGTGGACCGTCCGCGACACCTTGGACAGGAACAGTGTAAATCTCAACACTTCTACTATGGATTGTTCGAAAGAGAGAAGAGCATCGTCCCGGGATCGAGTGCGGGTCATCCGCCTATTGAAAACCCGAAGGTGTCGGGTTCGGTAAAATCATTTTTAGCGTCCTCATGGACTATCCAGGGGCACGCCCAGATCATCTGCGACTGCTTTATCTGACATCTGACGATACATTTAATGCACTTATAGCCGTTACTGTCAACTGTTACGATTTCAACCGTTGATATGCAGAGGCGGACCGTCCGCGTGTAGCAAGAAAGTTGGCAACGACTATGTGGTGATTGAGGACTATAAATACAACCACGATCACCTCCATTCAATTCACCCAAGCCTCTACAACTTTCATTCATTGCTAAGAGCAAACTCTTCGCTTTATCCACACTCAAAGCTTCAAAGTCCTTTACAAGTGCCATAATTGTGTTTCAAGATCATTATTGATTAGTGCTTTGGAGAGACTCAAGAGAGTGTGACATTGTGATTTTGTTGTTGCTCTTTTGGCTTGGTTTCTTGATCGTGCTTTCTTTATCTCCTTCTAGACTCTTAGTGACTTGTAAAGCTAGTAAGAGACACCTAATTGTGTGGTGATTCTTGTGGGTCTAAGTGACCCTTGAGATTAAGAAGAAGCACTCAACTGGTCTAAGCGTCCGTTTGAGAGAGAGAAAGGGTTGAAAGAGACCTAGTCTACATGGCCTCCTCAACAGGGAGTAGGTTCTTCAGAACCGAACCCCGGGAAACAAACCGCTCTTGTCTATGTGTTAATCTTGCTTTGCGATTTGATTCTTCCTCTCCAATTTCTCTAAGTTCTCTTGCATGAGATCGTTTTAAGTTAGCTCTCAAGGTTATCCACATTGATTGAGCAACTCGTGGCAAGAAGAACTATCTTCCGCACTCTGTTTTCATTATACTAATTCTAAACGCTAAACTCGGGTGAAGTTTGTGTTTAAAGTTTATAATTTTTCAGGTTTCGCCTATTCACCCCCTCTAGGTGACTTTCAAGCGGTGTTGGTTGGCTCGTCGTCTTGCGTAGGGGAGTAGGTGGATGGTGTTGTCCTGTCTCCTCCGCATGTCTCATGCATGGCTCTACAACGGGAATTGTGGAAGTCATGATGGGAGTTACCCACACGCAGCGCAGTTGGTCAATGGTCTTCGTCTCGGTAACACGCGAGTTATTAACGTGCCCTCAGGCCTTACGGACTGCACACATTGCCTGCATTTAATACGAGGCACACACTACCTGCCCCCTGATGTGGACAGGTGCGAATCCTGCCCATATTTAATGCAGACGGCCCTGGTGTCAGAGGCTTACATCAAACGACGCCTGGTGGCTTCTGCGATACGTCTTGGGCCATGCGGCAGCACCGCACCCTTGGTCGGGGTTCGGAAGGCACTTATGGAGGTTCGTGTCCCATCCGCGATGCCTAGACACTTGGCAGCATCGGACCTCCCCTAGTTGGAGGTCCGGATGGCACACGCAGGGGTCCGGGTCCGTCCCACTAGGGTCCAACCCTAGACTGTAGATGTCGAGCAATCTCACTATCGGGACATGTGATGACGCTGGTGACCCAGAGGCCATTGGCCCTGCTGAGTCCAACTCTAGGTTGGAGTAGATTGCTCGTCATCCCATGGCCCCGCCTAGACCCAGCAAGAGTGGGTACTCCATATTTGGGATATTGATAGCAAAGATACTGTTGAATGATGTATGTCGGTACCCTGAAACTAGGGTACCCCCTGCTACTGTGCAAAGACGAAGAACCCACGCAGCTATCCCTTAGTCGCGTGGAAGAAGAGCTACGTGTGAGACCAAGCCATGGCTCGTCCCAATCTCAGGCGGCTATTCTGGGCCCACAGCAGCGCCCGACTACACCACGTGGGCGGGTCCGAAGCTGCCACATGACTAGAGAAGGTGATATGCTCCAAGGCATCAATAGTGGTCCGGACCCCCACGGGAGAGCGCCAGACCCCCGGATATACAGTCCGGACCCCCAGGGTTAGTCCTGGATACCCGGATATACAGTCCGGACCCCCAAGGTTGGTCCCGGACCCCCACATGTGTAAGCTGGACCCCTGGAATGGGATCCGGACCCCCCTGTATGGGGTCTGGGTCCCCACAGGGGGGGGTCCCAAGGTCCTAGGACAGTACATACCTGGGCCTTGAACAAGACCCAGGCAAGGGTCCGGTGTCGACACGTGTCTAGACCCAGTCTGGTGCGGACCTGTCCGCATGCGCTACTGCTCCCCGCCCAGGCGAGACCCGATGCTGCCACGTGGCCTACTGTGCGTGACATAAGCCAACGGGCGGAGCTTGACGTAAGGCCTCTGGGTTACGCGGCCCCTGCATTTATTGCGGATAAGGCGCGCCGCCTGACAGGCGATGTGTTGCCTCGATATTTAATGAGACCTGTCCATTCCGTAGGCGGTGTGCCTGTCAATTCCACTGGCAGGCAATGTGCCGCCTCCGCATTTAATGTGACCTATCCATTCCGCTGCCAGACAACGACTAGACCATCCCACAGGCGGCATGCCTGTCTGTCACGCTGGCAGACTACACGCCCATACTGCCGCGTGCACAACGCCCATCATTACTCGTACGTTACCAAGGAAGCTGCCGCAACATATCAACGTTGCGCGTGCTGCGGACAACATGGACCTAGAGATTGCACAAACGTCACCTGCATTAGTTGCTCTAGGTGTTCCATCCATTATGTTCCTGGGCCCACATGTCGGGGCTCAGCACCCTTGTAAGTGCCTCCCTTGAGCTATAAAAGGGAGGGCACACGACGTTACAAGGCAAGTCATCCAGACAGACATAGACCCTCAGGAAGTTCTCCAAGCTCTTGAGCACCAGCAATACAACACACAGTGGAGTAGGGTATTACGCTCCGGCGGCCCGAACCACTCTAAATCCTCGTGTCATCTTGTGTGTTCTTCCACAATCTAGCAAACAGGCAAAACACTTAGGCCACTCCTCATCTTAGGATTTAGGGCGGGTGCGTTCCGCCACCCGGCCGGAGATTTCCTCTCCGACATTTAGCACACCAGGTAGGGGCTTGGCATTTAGTTTTTGCTTGTTTTCCTGCTCGGCACCATGGTCCATATCGTCGAGCACCACGACTTCATTCCTGAGGATTTCCCAATGGAGGAAGAGGCTACCTCTTCCACACCGCGGGTCTCCAGCCGCCCTACGCCTGGTGCTGCTGTTGTGCGCTCTACGTGGCAGCACACTCCTACGCAGACATCCAGGGCGTCAAGGGCTGCTCCTGGTGCGCTGTCCGCAGCCAGGGAGTTATTGCGCCACCCCCTAGCTCCACGGCCTCGCCAGGGCCATGAAGCAGTGGCGTGACGACGTCGACCGACTGCTCGGCATGGCGCCCTCTAGCTCAGCCAGGCCCAGGCCTCGGTCCTCCCGGCATCAACATGAGACGTCGGTATCGGTGTGCTTGCCTTCAGTGAGGGCTGCACCGACCGAGGACCTGTGGGCGGAGCTCAACCGCAGGCGAGCGGGAGAATATGCTCCAGCCTCTCTGGAGAGGCCCGATGACCTACGAGCAGAACTCAACCACAGGCGTGCGGGCGAGGATGCCCGTGTCTCTCTAGGGAGGGCGTGTGAGCGCCGACAGAACATCGAGGGTCGCAACCTCGACCACGACTTTGCTGCGGTCGCACCGCAAACTCCAACAGGGCGCCCGGATCCAGGCGGGTGTCCCATTGGCCTGGCGTGGGCTGCGTCGCTCTGGCGGATCATCTCCGCGCGGTGACGTGGCCGTCCAAGTTCTGACCACACCTACCAGAAAAGTACGACGGTACATCAAACCCGTCGGAATTCTTGCAGGTTTACATCACCGCCATTACGGTAGCAGGTGGAGACACTGCTATGATGGCGACATACTTCCATGTAGCCTTATCTAGGGCTAGCCCAGACCTAGCTCATGAACCTTGCCCTAGGATCAATCTACTCCTGGGAAGAGCTCTGCACGCGGTTCACAGCGAACTTCGCCTGTGCTTACCAACAGCATGGCGTGGAGGCACACCTCCATGCAGTGAGGTAGGAACCCGAGGAAACTCTTCGGGCCTTCATCTCCCGCTTCACCAAGGTACGAGGGACTATATCCCAGTATCTCTGATGCTTCCATCATCACCGCTTTCCTGCCAGGGGGTGCGTGATGAAAAGATGTTGGAGAAGTTAGCCACGCACGACGGTGGAAACTGTCACCACACTCTTCGCTCTGGCCGACAAGTGTGCCAGAGCCACCGAGGGCCATGCATGGCACTCGGCACCATAGACCGGGGTTGCTTAGACGGGTGGCTCCAGGTGCTGTCGCCCTAGGACGGCAAGAAGAAGAAGAAGGGACACGGCCACGAGAGGCCGCAGGCTACTGCTCCTAGTCATCGCGGCTGCGGCTGGGGGCCGGAGCGAGCGCAACAAGTGCCCACGACCACAGAGGAGCAACAGCGGCTCATGCCCTGTGCACCCCAACAGCCGCACAGCACCGCGGAGTGCAGCGAGATCATCAAGCTCGCGAAGCGCATCAGCGAACGGCGCTGAGCAGACCTCCAAGGACGGCTCCCCGCCTCGTCGCCGGCCTGGCAAGGAGAGGGCCGACGACGGTGACGTCGCTGCCGGAGAGCGGGACCTCGGGTACCAGTCACCTGAGGAGATCCTGAAGGACGTCTTCACCTGGGGACTCCAACTCCAGTGGCGAGAGCGACCGCCGCAAGAAGCTGTACGTCATGTACAGCGGGAGCTGGGAACTCACCTCCCGCAGGAACGTCAAGTCCCTACGCCGCGAGGTCCTGTCGACGACCCCAGGGGTCCCGAAGGCTGCTCCACACCAGCGGTGGAGGAGCACTACCATCTCCTTCGGGGCATCCGACTGCCCTGACAACATGGCAGGGGCTGGTATACTACCGCTCATCACCGCCCCTGTCATCGCCAACATGCGGCTGCACCATGTGTTGATCGACGGCGGGGCCGACCTCAACGTTATCAACCATGCTGCATTCAAGCAGCTGCAGATCCCAGGGGTCCCATCTAGGACCCTCTCGCCCATTCTGTGGAGTGGGCCCACAGCCGGTGTATCCCCTTGGGAGCATCACACTCCCGGTTACATTCGGGACCGAGGAGAACTTTCGCACTAGAGAACATCCAGTTCGATGTCGCGGAGGTTAACCTCCCCTTCAATGCCATCATTGACAGACCAGCCCTATACCGGTTCATGGCCATTGCCCATTACGGGTATTTGGTCCTCAAGATGTCGTCCCCTGCAGGGGTCCTCACCGTGCAGGGCGACCGCGCCGCTACGGTGACAGCTGTCGAGAAGTTGCACACCCTGGCGGCGGAAGCTGCTCGCCCGGACAATGGGGGGAAGGGCCCCTCGACCTCCGGTACCAAGGCGCCTGCCAAGGTGCCAAAGGTACAGCCATCCTGGAGTAGACGACGAACCCGTGAAGACCATCTAGGTCGGCGCGGACTCCTCCTAGACCACCCGCATCGCGGGCAATCTGGGAGAGAAATAGGAACTCGCGCTCGTCGCCTTCCTCCGGGCTAAATGTCGACGTTTTCGCTTGGGAACCATCACAGATGCCTAGGATTCCCAGGGAGGTGATTGAGCACCATCTGAAGATCCACCCCGATGCCAGGCCGGTGAGCCATAAGCCTCGGAGACAGTCCTGTTGAGTGGCAGGACTTCATCCGTGAGGAGGTCCGGAAGCTGCTTGACGCCGGCTTCATCGAAGAGGTCCATCACCCCGTGTGGCTAGGCCAACCCAGTCATCGTCCCCAAGGCAAATGGGAAGCTTCGGATGTGCATCGACTACACCTGCCTGAACAAGGCTTGTCCCAAGGACCCTGTATCCACTTCCACGCATAGATCAAATCGTGGATTCTATCTCCGGTGCGACCTCTTGTCCTTCTTAGATGCCTACTTGGGTTTCCATCAGATCTGGATGGCTAGGGAGGATAGGAAGCATACCGCTTTTGTAACAGTGGATGGGCTCTTCTACTATGTTGTAATGCCCTACGGTCTAAAGAACGCCTTACCAACATTTGTACGGGCGATGAGTAAGACCTTCGGGGACCTGATGAGGGACAAGGTAGAGATATATGTCGATGACATCATAGTCAAGACTAGGAGGGGGTCGACTCTGGTGGAAGACCTGACCCTGGTCTTTGACAAGCTGCGGGCGACGCGCACGAAGCTGAACCCGGACAAGTGCGTCTTTGGTGTCTCCGCTGGGAAGTTGCTAGGATTCCTGGTTTCACACCGGGGCATTGAAGCAAACCCGGAGAAGATCAGGGCAATCGAGGCGATGAGGCCTTCGGCCCATATCAAGGATGTCCAGAAGCTTACGGGGTCATTAGCCGCCCTTTGCCGCTTCATTTCGAGGCTGGCTGAGAGGGCGCTACCCTTCTTCAAGCTCCTGCGAAAATCCAGGTCCATTCTCTTGGACCGAAGAGGCTGAGCAAGCCTTTTCAAGAGTTGAAGCAGCACCTGGTGTCTCTACCAGTGCTGGTAGCTCCAGACCCTGGGGAGCCGCTATACTTGTACATCGTGGCGGCCACAGAAGCGGTGAGCATGGTGCTAGGTCGTGGAAAGGCCGGTGCAAGAGGACCAGGAACCTAAGGGCTTGGGACTAGCTATAGGGGTCCAGGACTGTTTAGAAGCCGGTCTACTACGTCAGTGAGGTCCTCCATGAGGCAAAGTCCAGGTACCTTGAGACGCACAAGCTCCTCTATGCTGTACTTGTTGCGTCCAGGAAGTTGTGCCACTATTTCCAAGCACACAGGGTTGTGGTAGTGACCTCCTTTTCCATTAAGGGCCATCCTCCACAACTCTAACGCCACAGGCAACATCTCCAAGTGGGCTGCGGAGCTCGCCGAGTTCCAGCTGGATTTCCAGCCTCGCCACGCCGTCAAGAGCTAGGTCCTGGCTAACTTCATCGTGGAGTGGACTGCCTCCCCCGAGCGCCCCTGGGGGTCCGGATCCCGATTCGGACCCCACACCTGCAGAACCTAGGGGTCCAGTCTTCACCGAGCCCCACTGGACACTCTTCTTCGACGGATCCGCCCGTCAGCAAGTTGGCGAGGCTGGGGTGGTCCTCGTCGACCCAAGTGGAGATCAAGTGAAGTACATGGTGCACCTTGAGTTCAAGGCCACCAACAATATGGCAGAGTATGAGGCACTTATCTTCGGCTTTGTTTGTGGCCCTATCCCTGGGGATCCGCCAGATCCTCATGAAGGGGGACTCCCAGCTGATCATCAACAAGTCCACGGGGAATGTAGCTGCAACGAGCCCAGGCTTGCAACTTACCTCCTCCACGTAAGGAAGCTGGAGAAGGACTTCATGGCCCTAGAACTGCAACATGTTCCCTGGGCTGACAACTCGGTGGCAGATGACCTCTCTGTGAGGGCATCAACTTGGGCACCTGTGCCCTGAGGGCAGTCTTCGAAAGACGGCTGCTGAGACCCACCGCCCAGCCTGCCAAACTGGGCGAAGGGGGGGGTGAGACTAGCATATCGAAGCTAGCGGTCCCGGTGGCGTTACATCTACAGAATCCCACCGAAGACTGTGTGTGCTATAGGGGATCCTGCCTACCCCTTAGGGCATGTACAATGGGTGTCTTAAGTTGTGTCTTAGAGTGTGTCTAGGGGGTTGGATGTAAAAAACTCAAGACACGTATCTTGACGAAGACATAGTGTCTTAGCTCTATGTTCGAGACAAGAGACTAGCTGATTGGTCACTTTAATTTATTGAATGCTCTGATTGGTACAATGAATATCGTAAGACACATGTTTTAGACATGACCACTGTATTATGTTGTGTTTTAGTTGTATCTTGTACTTAGAGTACCGTGCAACAGTGTCTAGGTTGTACATGCCCTTAGTGCCACAGCCAGTTTCTCAGAGTGGTCCTGATGCATGGATCTCCAAGATTCGAGACTACCTGAAGGAAAATATCCTTCCTGAAGATCATGTGTCCGCAGAGCGCATAGTTCGGTTGGCTAAGCGATACGCGGTGGTGGAAGGGGATCTCTACCGCCGTGGCGCCAATGACATTCTCATGCGGTGCATTACCCAGGAGGAGGGCCGTGAGTTGCTCATAGAGATCCATGGAGGTGAGTGCGGAAGTCATTCTTCATCCCGCACACTGGTCGGTAAGGCCTTCCGGCATGGCTTTTACTGGCCAACTGCCCTCTAGGATGCAGCTGAGATAGTAAAGTCCTGCAAGGCGTGTCAATTCCACGCAAAGCAGATACACACACCAGCTCAGGATCTGCAGATGATTCCGCCCTCCTGGCCATTCGCCGTATTGGGGGTGGATATCCTGGGACCATTTCCCAAGGCCGTCGGCGGGTACCGGTACCTCTTCGTCGCCATTGACAAGTTCACCAAGTGGCTAGAGGCCACCCCTGTGGTCAACATCACCTAGGGTGCTGCTGTCGCTTTCCTCAAGTCGATTGTCTGTAGATTTGGGGTCCCAAGCCATATCATTACGAACAACGGGACCCAGTTTACAAGTCGACTTTTCCAGGAGTATTGCGAGGGCATCGGCACCCAACTCTGCTTCGCGTCCGTGGCTCATCCCAGGAGCAACGGCCAGGTGGAGAGGGCAAATGCAGAAATCCTCAAGGGACTCAAGACACGCACCTACGACTGCTTGAAAAAGCACGGTGCAAATTGGGTCAGTGAGCTTCCGTCCATGCTTTGGGGGAACCGGACCACACCCGGCCGAGCCACCGGGGAGACCCCGTTCTTCCTGATCTACGGGGCCGAAGCCTGCCTTCCCTCGGAAATCATTATGGGCTCCCCACGGGTCCAGGCTTTCGATGAGTCTATGCAGGAACAACTACGGCGAGAAGATGTGGACTTCATCGACGAGCGCAGATGGCAAGCGGCGATCCAAAATGCACGGTACAACCAGGCGCTCAGGCACTATCACCAACGATTCATGCATAGTAGAGAGCTCAGGGTCGGGGACCTAGCCCTAAGGCGAGTACTGAACCGAGAAGGGCTCGACAAACTCTCCCCCAGCTGGGAAGGACCCTTCAAGGTGACGGAAATATGCCGACCCGGGTGTGTCCTCGTTGCTACAACTGAAGGAGAGCCTCTTCCCAATCCCTAGAACATAGAGCATCTCCGTAAGTTTTTCCCATAAAAACAAGCCTGGGGATTCAGTTTTCTCCCTTTGTAACTAGGTTGCGCATATATGTACTGCCAGCCCGGTGAGGTCCGCCCTCATAAACCCGTTCTGTTGGCCTACTGAAAGGGAATTAGGCTTACACCTAGTCCCTAAATAATTTTGGTGGTTGAATTGCCCAACACAAATATTGGACTAACTAGTTTGCTCGAGTGTATAAGTTATACAGGTGCAAAAGGTTCACACTCAGCCAATAAAAAGATCAAGTTTTGGATTCAACAAAGGAGCAAAAAGGCAACCAAAGGCACCTCTGGTCTGGAGGCACCGGACTGTCCGGTGTACACCGGACAGTGTCCGGTGCGCCACCGGATGCACCAGAGGACTCCAACTCGAACTTGCCACCTTCGGGAATTTCTCAGGCCGCTTCGCTATAATTCACCGGACTGTCCGATGTACACCGGACAGTGTCCGGTGTACACCGGACAGTGTCCGGTGCTCCATCGAAGCGCGGCCTCCTCAACTCGCCAGCCTCGGGTTCGCGCAGCAGCCGCTCCGCTATAATTCACCGGACATGTCCGGTGTGCACCGGACTGTCCGGTGTACCAGCGGAGCAACGACTATTTCGGTGCCAACGGCTACCTGCGCTGCATTTAATGCGCGCGCAGCGCGCGCAGAGGTCAGGCGCGCCCATACCGGCGCACCGGACAATGAACAGTGGTTGTCCGGTGTGCACCGGACACCCAGGCGGGCCCAGAAGTCAGAAGCTCCAACGGTCAGAATCCAACGACATTGATGACGTGGCGGGGCACCGGACATGTCCGGTGTGCACCGGACTGTCCGGTGCACCATACGACAGACAGCTCCACCAACGGTCAAGTTTGGTGGTTGAGGCTATAAATACCCCAACCACCCCACCATTTATTGCATCCAAGTTTTCTAACTTCCAACCACTATACAAGAGCTAGCATTCATTGCAAAGCACACCAAAAGAGATCAAATCCTCTCCCAACTCCACACAAAGCCCTAGTGACTAGAGAGAGTGATTTGTTGTGTTCATTTGAGCTCTTGCGCTTGGATCGCTTCTTTTTCTTTGGCATTCTTTCTTGTGATCAAACACTCACTTGTAATTGAGGCAAGAGACACCAATTGTGTGGTGGTCCTTGCGGGAAGTTTGATTCCCAAGTGATTTGAGAAAGAGAAGCTCACTCGGTCCGAGGGACCGTTTGAGAGAGGGAAGGGTTGAAAGAGACCCGGCCTTTGTGGCCTCCTCAACGGGGAGTAGGTTTGAAAGAACCGAACCTCGGTAAAACAAATCCGCGTGTCTCACTTCGTTATTCGCTTGCGATTTGTTTTGCTCCCTCTCTCGCGGACTCAATTATATTTCTAACGCTAACCCGGCTTGTAGTTGTGATTATTTTTGTGATTTTCAGTTTCGCCCTATTCACCCCCCCTCTAGGCGACTTTCAATTGATATCAGAGCCCGGTGCTTCATTAGAGCCTAACCGCTCGAAGTGATGTCAGGAGATCACACCAAGTGGGAGATGGAGACCGGCGACAAGCCCACTACAAGCCAAGGGAGCACTTCATCGGAAGAGTCCCGCACCAAGAGGAGGGAGAAGAAGAAGGGCTCCTCCAAACGGAAGGAGAAAAGATCTTCCTCTTCTCACCACAAAGAGAAGAAGGAAAAATCTTCTTCTCACAAGTCGCATCGGAAAGGCGACAAGAGGATGAGGAAGGTGGTCTACTACGAGACCGACACTTCATCAACGTCCACCTCCAACTCCGATGCACCGTCCGTAACTTCTAAGCGCCAAGAGCGCAAGAAGTTTAGTAAGATCCCCTTACACTATCCCCATACATCTAGACATACTCCATTGCTTTCCGTTCCATTAGGCAAACCGCCAACTTTCGATGGCGAAGATTATGCTAGGTGGAGTGATTTAATGAAATTTCATCTAACCTCACTCCACAAAAGTATATGGAATGTTGTTGAGTTTGGAGTACAGGTACCATCAATAGGGGATGAAGATTATGACACGGACGAAGTGGCCCAAATCGAGCACTTCAACTCCCAAGCCGCAACCATTCTCCTTGCCTCTCTAAGCAAGGAGGAATACAACAAAGTGCAAGGGTTGAAGAACGCAAAGGAGATTTGGGACCTACTCAAGACGGCGCATTATGGTGATGAACTCACCAAGATCACCAAGCGGGAAACGATCGAGGGGGAGCTCGGTCGCTTCCGTCTTCGCCAAGGGGAGGAGCCACAAGATATGTACAACCGGCTCAAGACCTTGGTGAACCAAGTGCGCAACCTCGGGAGCAAAAAGTGGGATGACCACGAGGTGGTTAAGGTTATTTTAAGAGCTCTTATTTTCCTTAACCCCACTCAAGTTCAATTAATTCGTGGTAATCCTAGATATCCACTAATGACCCCCGAGGAAGTTATCGAGAATTTTGTGAGCTTTGAATGCATGATTAAGGGCTCAAAGAAGATCAACGAGCTTGACGAACCTTCCACATCCGAGGCGCAACCGGTGGCCTTCAAGGCAACGGAGGAGAAGAAGGAGGAGTCTACACCAAGTAGACAACCAATTGACGCCTCCAAGCTCGACAATGAGGAGATGGCCTTAATCATCAAAAGCTTTCGGCAAATCCTCAAGCAACGGAAGGGGAAGGATTACAAATCCCGTTCCAAGAAGGTTTGCTACAAGTGTGGTAAGCCCGGTCATTTTATTGCAAAATGTCCTATGTCTAGTGACAGTGACAGGGGCGACGACAAGAAGGGAAAGAGGAGAGAAAAGAAGAAATACTACAAGAAGAAGGGCGGCGATGCCCATGTTTGCCGGGAATGGGACTCCGACGAGAGCTCCACCGAGTCCTCCTCCGACGAGGACGCCGCCAACATCGCCGTCACCAAGGGACTCCTCTTCCCCAACGTCGGCCATAAGTGTCTCATGGCCAAGGACGGCAAAAAGAAGGTAAAATCAAGGTCCTCCACTAAATATGAAACATCTAGTGATGAGGATGATGATAAAAATGAGGAGGATAACTTGCGCATTCTTTTTGCTAACCTCAATATGCAACAAAAAGAAAAATTAAATGAATTGATTAGTGCTATACATGAGAAGGATGATCTCTTGGATTCTCAAGAAGAATTCCTTATTAAAGAAAATAAGAAGCATGTTAAGGTCAAGAATGCTTATGCTCTAGAAATTGAAAAATGTGAGAAATTAACTAGTGAGCTAAGCACATGCCATGACACTATTGCCAACCTTAGAAATGAAAATGCTAGATTAATTGCTAAGGTTGATTCACATGTTTGCAATGTTTCAACTTCCAATTCTAAAGATGACAATATTGATTTACTTGCTAGAATTGATGAGTTGAATGAATCTCTTGCTAGCCTTAAGATTGAGAATGAAAAATTGCTTGCTAAGGCTAAGAATTTTGATGTTTGCAATGCCACTATTTCCGACCTTAGAACTAAAAATGATTTATTACATGCTAAGGTTATTGAACTAAAATCTTGCAAACCCTCTACATCTAATGTTGAGCATGTTTCTATTTGTACTAGATGTAGAGATGTTGATATCAATGCTATTCATGATCACATGGCTTTAATTAAACAACAAAATGATCATATAGCATTATTAGATGCAAAAATTGCCGAGCATAACTTAGAAAATGAAAAGTTTAAATTTGCTAGAAATATGCTCTATAATGGGAGACGCCCTGGCATCAAGGATGGCATTGGCTTCCAAAGGGGAGACAATGTCAAACTTAATGCCCCTCCAAAGAATTTATCTAACTTTGTTAAGGGCAAGGCTCCCATGCCTCAGGATAACGAGGGTTACATTTTGTACCCTGCCGGATATCCTGAGAGCAAAATTAGGAGAACTCATTCTAGGAAGTCTCACTCTGGCCCTAACCATGCTTTTATGTATAAGGGTGAGACATCTAGCTCTAGGCAACCAACCCGTGCCAAGTTGCCTAGAAAGAAAGCTCCTAATGCATCAAATGATCATGCTATTTCATTCAAAACTTTTGATGCATCATATGTTTTAACTAACAAATCCGGCAAGGTAGTTGCCAAAATTGTTGGGGGCAAACACAAGGGCTCCAAGACTTGTGTTTGGGTACCCAAAGTTCTTGTTTCTAATGCCAAAGGACCCAAAACCGTTTGGGTACCTAAAGTCAAGAACTAAATTTGTTTTTGTAGGTTTATGCATCCGGGGGCTCAAGTTGGATACTCGACAGCGGGTGCATAAACCACATGACAGGGGAGAAAAAGATGTTCTCCTCATATGAGAAAAACCAAGATCCCCAACGAGCTATCACATTTGGGGATGGAAATCAAGGTTTGGTCAAAGGTTTGGGTAAAATTGCTATCTCACCTGACCATACTATTTCCAATGTTTTTCTTGTAGATTCTCTAGATTACAATTTGCTTTCCGTATCCCAATTATGTCAAATGGGCTACAACTGTCTATTTACTGATATAGGTGTTACTGTCTTTAGAAGAAGTGACGATTCAATAGCATTCAAGGGAGTGTTAGAGGGTCAGCTATACTTGGTAGATTTTGATAGAGCTGAACTCGACACTTGCTTGGTTGCTAAGACTAACTTGGGTTGGCTCTGGCACCGCTGACTAGCCCATGTTGGAATGAAGAATCTTCACAAGCTTCTAAAGGGAGAACACATTTTAGGACTAACCAATGTTCATTTTGAGAAAGACAGGATTTGTAGCGCATGCCAAGCCGGGAAGCAAGTTGGCACTCATCATCCACACAAGAACATCATGACTAGTGACAGGCCACTGGAGCTCCTACACATGGACCTATTCGGCCCGATCGCTTATATAAGCATCGGCGGGAGTAAGTACTGTCTAGTTATTGTGGATGATTATTCTCGCTTCACTTGGGTGTTCTTTTTGCAGGACAAATCTCATACCCAAGAGACCCTAAAAGGATTCTTGAGACGGGCTCAAAATGAGTTCGGCTTAAGGATCGAGAAAATTAGAAGCGACAATGGAACGGAGTTCCAAAATTCACAAATAGAAGGCTTCCTTGAGGAGGAGGGCATCAAGCATGAGTTCTCTTCTCCCTACACTCCACAACAAAATGGTGTAGTGGAGAGGAAGAATCGAACTCTATTGGACATGGCAAGAACCATGCTTGATGAGTACAAGACACCGGATCGGTTTTGGGCCGAGGCGGTCAACACCGCCTGCTACGCCATCAACCGGTTATATCTTCATCGAATCCTCAAGAAGACATCTTATGAACTCCTAACCGGTAAAAAGCCAAACATTTCATATTTTAGAGTTTTTGGTAGCAAATGCTTTATTCTTGTTAAGAGAGGTAGAAAATCTAAATTTGCTCCTAAAACTGTAGAAGGCTTTTTACTAGGATATGACTCAAACACAAGGGCATATAGAGTCTTTAACAAGTCGTCAGGACTTGTTGAAGTTTCTTGTGACGTTGTGTTTGATGAGACTAACGGCTCTCAAGTAGAGCAAGTTGATCTTGATGAGATAGGTGAAGAACAGGTTCCATGCATAGCACTAAGGAACATGTCCATTGGGGATGTGTGTCCTAAGGAATCCGAAGAGTCTTCAAGTGCACAAGATCAACCATCCTCCTCCATGCAAGCATCTCCACCAACACAAATTGAGGATGAGGCTCAAGAGGTTGAACAAGAAGATCAAGAAGATGAGCCACCTCAAAATGACGGCAACGATCAAGGGGGAGATGCAAATGATGAAGACAAGGAGGATGAACAACCAAGGCCGCCACACCCAAGAGTCCACCAAGCAATACAACGAGATCACCCCGTCGACACCATCCTCGGCGACATTCATAAGGGGGTAACTACTCGATCTCGTGTTGCACATTTTTGTGAACATTACTCTTTTGTTTCCTCTATTGAGCCACACAGGGTAGAGGAAGCACTTCAAGATTCGGATTGGGTGATGGCGATGCAGGAGGAGCTCAACAATTTCACAAGGAATGAGGTATGGCACTTAGTTCCACGTCCTAACCAAAATGTTGTAGGAACCAAGTGGGTCTTCCGCAACAAGCAAGATGAGCATGGTGTGGTGACAAGGAACAAAGCTCGACTCGTGGCCAAGGGGTATTCACAAGTCGAAGGTTTGGATTTTGGTGAAACCTATGCACCCATAGCTAGGCTTGAGTCAATTCGCATATTATTGGCCTATGCTACTTACCATGGCTTCAAGTTTTATCAAATGGACGTGAAGAGTGCCTTCCTCAATGGACCAATCAAGGAGGAAGTCTATGTTGAGCAACCTCCCGGCTTTGAAGACAGTAAGTACCCTAACCATGTTTATAGGCTCTCTAAGGCGCTTTATGGGCTCAAGCAAGCCCCAAGAGCATGGTATGAATGCCTTAGAGATTTCCTTATTGCAAATGGCTTCAAAGTCGGCAAAGCCGATCCTACTTTATTCACCAAAACACTTGATAATGATTTGTTTGTATGCCAAATTTATGTTGATGATATTATATTTGGGTCTACTAACAAATCTACTTGTGAGGAATTTAGTAGGATCATGACACAGAAATTCGAGATGTCTATGATGGGGGAGTTGAAGTATTTTCTAGGATTTCAAGTCAAACAACTCCAAGAGGGCACATTCATTTGCCAAACAAAGTATACTCAAGACATTCTAAGCAAGTTTGGAATGAAGGATGCCAAGCCCATCAAGACTCCCATGGGAACAAATGGGCATCTCGACCTCGACACGGGAGGTAAGTCCGTGGATCAAAAGGTATACCGGTCGATGATTGGTTCATTGCTTTATTTATGTGCATCTCGACCGGACATTATGCTTTCCGTATGCATGTGTGCAAGATTCCAAGCCGACCCTAAGGAATCACACCTTACGGCCGTAAAACGAATCTTGAGATATTTGGCTTATACTCCTAAGTTTGGGCTTTGGTACCCTCGGGGATCCACTTTTGATTTGATTGGTTATTCGGATGCCGATTGGGCGGGATGTAAGATTAATAGGAAGAGCACATCGGGGACTTGCCAGTTCTTGGGAAGATCCTTGGTGTCATGGGCTTCAAAGAAGCAAAATTCGGTCGCTCTTTCTACCGCCGAAGCCGAGTATATTGCCGCAGGCCATTGTTGCGCGCAATTGCTTTGGATGAGGCAAACCCTGCGGGACTACGATTACAAATTAACCAAAGTTCCTCTTCTATGTGATAATGAGAGTGCAATCCGCATGGCGGATAATCCCGTTGAGCATAGCCGCACTAAACACATAGCCATTCGGTATCATTTTCTTCGGGATCACCAACAAAAGGGGGATATCGAGATTTCGTACATTAACACTAAAGATCAATTAGCCGATATCTTTACCAAGCCACTTGATGAACAATCTTTTACCAGACTTAGGCATGAGCTTAATATTCTTGATTCTAGGAACTTCTTTTGCTAAACTTGCACACATAGCTAATAAATATACCTTTGATCATATCTCTTTTATATGCTATGACTAATGTGCTTTCAAGTGTATTCCAAACCAAGTCATAGGTATATTGAAAGGGAATTGGAGTCTTCGGCGAAGACAAAGGCTTCCACTCCGCTCTACTACTCATCCTTCGCCGTCGCTCCGCATCACTCTCCAACGTTGGTATAATCTTCACTCATTTATTTTATGACCACAGGAGGAGAAAGTACTTTTAATGGGCTTATATTTCATTCTAAGTATCCGTTTTTGGCGATTCATGCCAAAGGGGGAGAAAGTATGAGCCCCAAAGCAAAAGGACCGCACCACCACCCTAATTTTAAAATTAATGATTTGATTTTCAATTGATAAATTTCAAAATTGGTATCTCTTTGTGTTCTTAAGGGGGAGTAAGTAGTATTTTCAAATTTGATATCTTAAAACCCTCTTGAACACTAAGAGGAGACCTTGTTTGAGGGGGAGTTTTTGTTTAGTCATAGGGAAAGCATTTTGAACAAAGGAAGAAAATTTCAAAACTTGAAAATGCCTTGCATAATCTTATTCATTTACCTTTGACTATCGTGCAAAAGAACTTTGAAAAGAATTTACAAAAGAGTTTGCAAAAACAAAACTTTTGGTGTAAATGTGGTCCAATATGTCAAAAACAAAGAAAACAATCCATGCGCATCATGTAAGTATTTATATTGGCTTAATTCCAAGCAACCTTTGCACTTACATTATGCAAACTAGTTCAATTATGCTCTTCTATATTTGCTTTGGTTTGTGTTGGCATCAATCACCAAAAAGGGGGAGATTGAAAGGGAATTAGGCTTACACCTAGTCCCTAAATAATTTTGGTGGTTGAATTGCCCAACACAAATATTGGACTAACTAGTTTGCTCGAGTGTATAAGTTATACAGGTGCAAAAGGTTCACACTCAGCCAATAAAAAGATCAAGTTTTGGATTCAACAAAGGAGCAAAAAGGCAACCAAAGGCACCTCTGGTCTGGAGGCACCGGACTGTCCGGTGTACACCGGACAGTGTCCGGTGCGCCACCGGATGCACCAGAGGACTCCAACTCGAACTCGCCACCTTCGGGAATTTCTCAGGCCGCTTCGCTATAATTCACCGGACTGTCCGGTGTACACCGGACAGTGTCCGGTGCTCCATCGAAGCGCGGCCTCCTCAACTCGCCAGCCTCGGGTTCGCGCAGCAGCCGCTCCGCTATAATTCACCGGACATGTCCGGTGTGCACCGGACTGTCCGGTGTACCAGCGGAGCAACGGCTATTTCGGCGCCAACGGCTACCTGCGCTGCATTTAATGCGCGCGCAGCGCGCGCAGAGGTCAGGCGCGCCCATACCGGCGCACCGGACAATGAACAGTGGTTGTCCGGTGTGCACCGGACACCCAGGCGGGCCCAGAAGTCAGAAGCTCCAACGGTCAGAATCCAACGGCATTGATGACGTGGCGGGGCACCGGACATGTCCGGTGTGCACCGGACTGTCCGGTGCACCATACGACAGACAGCTCCACCAACGGTCAAGTTTGGTGGTTGGGGCTATAAATACCCCAACCACCCCACCATTCATTGCATCCAAGTTTTCTAACTTCCAACCACTATACAAGAGCTAGCATTCATTGCAAAGCACACCAAAAGAGATCAAATCCTCTCCCAACTCCACACAAAGCCCTAGTGACTAGAGAGAGTGATTTGTTGTGTTCATTTGAGCTCTTGCGCTTGGATCGCTTCTTTTTCTTTGGCATTCTTTCTTGTGATCAAACACTCACTTGTAATTGAGGCAAGAGACACCAATTGTGTGGTGGTCCTTGCGGGAAGTTTGATTCCCAAGTGATTTGAGAAAGAGAAGCTCACTCGGTCCGAGGGACCGTTTGAGAGAGGGAAGGGTTGAAAGAGACCCGGCCTTTGTGGCCTCCTCAACGGGGAGTAGGTTTGAAAGAACCAAACCTCGGTAAAACAAATCCGCGTGTCTCACTTCGTTATTCGCTTGCGATTTGTTTTGCTCCCTCTCTCGCGGACTCAATTATATTTCTAACGCTAACCCGGCTTGTAGTTGTGATTATTTTTGTGATTTTCAGTTTCGCCCTATTCACCCCCCCCCTCTAGGCGACTTTCACCTACACTCATGTATATCAAGTTATAAAGAAAAGATTTACCCCCAGATTTGTTTTTATGATGGTCTTGTTTTGCTTCAATTTACGAGCATCATTTTTTATCTAACACACCCATACAGTTCCCACCCTTGCTGGTATAATGAAATCCGAATTGAGTAGCCAGGCTTGCAGTATGGGATCCCCTCGGCAGGGGGGGTCCGGTAGCCTGGGGCCAATTCTGGAGAACGGGTACTTGTCTCCTAGGCTGGTCCTGGAGCCGTGTAGCCGCTTAGCCTGGTTCTGTACCATAAGCCTGCACGCTCCACCACTCTGTGATGGGTACCCTAGTATTTGGAACTATAGTCCTATGGGTCCGGTAACCTAGGGTCCGGTTCTAGAGAATGAGCACACATCCCCTGGGGTGGTCCGGAGCTGTGTAGCCGCTTAGCTGGCCCCGTACCCTAAGCCTACACACTCCGCCACTCTGCGACGGGTGTCCTAGTATCTGGGGTTGTGATTCAAGGGGTTCGAACACACGGATTGGCTTCCTAGTCTAAGTCCTGCAGGTCCTGTTGCATGAATCAGAGGATAGAAGATACCAGCTGGCGGGTCCTATGGGTGTACTACTGAAACTTCCTAGCCAAGGCTGTGTGCAGATCCAGGTCCCAGTCGAGACTACCTCCTGGGGGCCAAGTCACCAATTCTTCCTTAAGTATACTGGCATCCAGCCTCGACACGTTGAGCCTACATCCCAGGGGGCCAAGTACTAGGGAGAAGTTGGTAACGGCGCACACAAGCAAAGGCAATGACATACAGATAAGTTCTGTCACTGTTAGATAAATACTTTCCAAAAGTATCTTACAAAGCCAAAAAAAATATTACAAAGTCGCTTCCCAGTGGGACCCTTGCCTTCTCTCTGCAGATCTAACTACTAATCATCGGCAGGATCCCGCTGGAAGCGCTCGGCCACCACCTCCACAGTATCTTGAACGGCCTCCCGAGCAGCGTCTTCAGTGTCGACAACCGGACCAGCGATCACCGGCTCTAAGGAGATGGCTGGGTCATGGCTCCGGAAGCATGTCAGGATGTACTCTATCACCGCACGGCAGAGCCTGCCGCCTTCGGCCTCCAAGCGGGTGCCAAATATCTGGCCCAAGCGATGGAGGCGGTCCGCAGCGGAGTCCAACACCGGGAGCACGTCGCAGATGGACGTCAGTGGCTCCGACACCGGGATGGGGCTCACCCCTAGCGGCACTAGTGTCGTGCTCGCCTCGCCGGCCCACACGGTGATACGCTGAACCCTGGCGCGTTGCTCCGCCTGGAGATCCTCAAGTGTTTTCTTCATCACCTCCATCGCCTAGGGGACCCGATGCTGCCCGCGCCGCCTGCGCCAGCCTGGAACTGGCGGATCCGCTCCTTCAGTGTCCGCTCCTTCTCCTCCGCCTCGAGCTCATGCTCGGCCAGCAACTTCTCCCGCCTCTCAACCATTTCCTCCTTGAAGGCGAGATCCTTCTCTCACCTGGCGAGGTCCGTCTCCCGCCCAGCGAGGTCCGTCTCCCGCCTATCCAAGGATTCCCCTTTCGCTTTAAGCTTCTCCTCGGCGAGGGCAGCGTCGCGGGCCTTGCTATCAAGCTCTCGTTGCAGCCTTTGCAGGCTCTCCACAGCCGCGGTCTGCTCGACCCGCTGCTCCTCCAGGATTTTGTAAAAGGCACTCAGCTTGGCCTGGAGCTCTATGACGACCTCCTCCCTCTAGGTTCAGGTGCTCCTCCTTCTTGGCCAACCTCTTCTCCTTCCGGCTCGCCTCCAGCTCCCTAGCGTACACCTTCTGGAGGTCCTTCTTGTAGTCCTTGTGGTCCCGTGCCAGTTTGGACCGCTCAAAGGCGAACCGCTGGGATGCCGCCTTGGTGCGCTCCTCTAGCTGGGTACGCCAGTCACTGAGGCACTGGTGCTCGGACTCCAGCACCTCCCATTCCTACCGGATCATCGCCTCAGTCTCTTGAAGGGCCTGATGCGCACGAGACAGCACTCGGGGGAGGGGAGAACCGGCGCCGCTTCTGGCTCGGCGCCGGATCGGATCCGCCGCCCGAGAACCACCTCCAGCTCCTCTAGAGTGGGCGGCGGGACAGAGCTGGACGCACCCCCTATGTCACCCCTCATGGCGAGGACAGGCGCGGCTAGGACCTCCTCGGCCAGCTGCCGACGGAGTACTCGACGGCGTCGCTGTCGTTGAGGCTAAGGTAGTCGTCGGACGCAGTTGCAGCAGCCGGGGGCGGACCGCCGGCACCACTCCCAGCAGACGCCTGCTGTTGAGAGTCGGACTCGCCGGCGGGCATGGTACCCGGTGGAGTAGGCACGCCCTTGGGAGCGGAGGGGGAGGAAGCCCTGGCAAACAAGGATGGGTTGAGACTCGTCGGCATGATAACTTGCACTCACAAGAACAAGGATGGGGCTACACTTACTTGGGGCCATGGACCTTCCTAGCGACCCTGGAAGAGGGACGCCCGCTGTTGTTGTTGTTGTTGTTGTTGTCGGTGCTGTTGCTGCTGTTGTTGCTGCTGCCGCTGGTGCCCCTGGGGGAGATCACCCCCAGGTGGTGGTGGCGGCGGCTGGACCGACGGTGGTAGTGGCGGTGGCGGATCCTGATGGTGGTGGTGGCGGAGGACTGGCATGTCTCTGCGCGCCCTGGGCCTGGGGGCCGGCCTCCTCGGCCCCACCGGCAGTCCTCTGCCGCTTCTCGGCAGTCGGCCTCCTTGGCCCCACTAGGAGGGTCTGAGACGAACGACCCGTCGGCGCGACGCAGCCGGCTGCCGCCTCTCTTCCTTCGACCCCCCGGTGCCACCCGGGGTGAAGGAGCTGCTTGCAGCCCCTTTACCCTTGTCCAAGGGGCTGGGGGCCGCGGGGGGGACTCTGGAACCAGCACCGGCGGGCTGGGAACCTCCGGCCGGTACACCGGGGATCTGGATCCCGCGGTGGGGGTCCCGGCCGCCGGTCTGGCAAACCGCCACGCCGCTCTCATCGAGGGTCGACAACCAGGCCAAGATCGTCGTCCTCAACCCTAGGTCGTCACAGAGCGCATGGATGTCCTGGGGAGGGATTAGGGACTTAGGAATGAAGGACTCACCAGTGATCCCCTTCACCAGGAGTTCCAGTTCCTCCTAGGACAGGTCGGTGCTTGGCCCGCGCTGGATCCGGCCGATGTCGTTCGAGCCGGTGAACCAGCAGCACAGACGCTGCCCTCCTCTGGAGCGGTGCTGATCTGGCGCTTCAGGAAGTCACCGACCACGTGCATCGACATTAGGCCACCGGTTGCCAGGGTCTTGATCCTGTCTAGTACGGGCTTCGAACTCTGGTGCAAGGGATGGCTTGGCCCTCCACTGCTTCCGGTCAAGTCTTAGGCCCTGTCGCTCGGTAGGGCGAGGCGGTCGTTGGCCTCGGCGTTGGTGATCACCCAGTCGACGCGCCAGTTTTCCCACCTCGCGCCACCGAGGGAGGAGATGTAGGCGCCGGTTCGAATCCAGGCCTCGTCTGGAAGTAGTAGGCGCCCAGATGGTCCTTGGCCTTCCTGGACTTCACCAGCATGAAGAAATGCCAGAAGAGGGAGGTATAGGGTGCCACCCCCCACGAACATCTCGCACAGGTGGGCGAAGATGGCAGCCTGGAGGATGAAGTGGGGTGTGAGGTGCTGAAGCTGAAGGCCGAGCTCCTCCAGCAACAGCAGGAAGAAAGGCGAGATCGGTAGCGCCAACCCACAGGAGAGGTAGGAGACGAAGAGCACGAACTCCCCACGGCGAGATCGCCGAGGGGAGTGGCGCCAGCGCGGATCCGTCCGGCGAACGCCGGCGTGCTCCATCCGAGCAGGTTGCGCACCAGGTTGAGTGCCCCCTCGGACTGGAAACGCTCGGGATGAACCAGTGAGGCCATGGCGACTGCGGCGGCAGAAAGCAGAAGAGCGCAAATGCAAAGGGGTGCAGAGGGCTCAGAGGCGAAAGGGCGCAGCAGTTGGAGAGAATGCGAAAGCTGTAACTGCTGCACGCGGGGTGAATCCCTTTTCAAGGAAGACTCTCCCGCTCGCGCCCCAGGAAATCCCGTCCTACGCGTACCTAGCACCCAGGCGACCCAGTCCTTGACATGGGGGCCTAGGGCCCACAAGTCATGCAGCTGGTGTGCCGGTCTCCGAGTGCGAAAAAGGCGAACCACCGCGCACGATCGTGCACCGCCTCGGGGCTGCTGTGAAGATATATTTATTAAACCACAACGACGGCAACGAGGTGACCCACGCGTGGCCCGATGGAACCGCCAGACGTGGGGCCGTGCGTCAGTCAGCCGCGGGGACAGATGTGGCAGTTGACGTGGCCAAGGGCAGACTGACAGCGCGTGTGTCACCAGATGCGCTGAGTTAATGTGGCGCGCGCTGAGGTGCCGCCCCAATCACCGGTCATGCCATGTTGACTGCAAAGTACAAGTTTTGGCCCCACCTGCAGGCTCGCGTCCTCCCCTGAGGTGGGCCCGGGGGCCACTATCGGTACCCTGAAACTAGGGTACCCCCTGCTACTGTGCAAAGATGAAGAACCCACGCGGCTATCCCTTAGTCGCATGGAAGAAGAGCTGCGTGTGAGACCAAGCCACGGACTCGCCCCAATCTCAGGCGGCTATTCTAGGTCCACAGCAGCGCCCGACTCCATCACGTGGGCGGGTCCGGAGCCGCCATGTGACCAAAGAAGGTGATATACTCCAAGGCATCAACAGTGGTCCGAACCCCCACGGGAGAGCGCTGGACCCCTGGATATACAGTCTGGACCCCCAGGGTTGGTCCCGGATCCCTGGATATACAGTCCGGACCCCCAAGGTTGGTTCCTGGACCTCCACGTGTGCAAGCTAGACCCTTGGAATGGGATCTGGACCCCCCCCCGTATGGGGTCCGGGTCCCCACTAGGGGGGTTCCAAGGTCCCAGGACAGTAACATACCCGGGCCTTGAACAGGACCCAGGCAGGGGTCCGGTGTCGACACGTGTCTAGACCCAGTCTGGTGTGGACCTGTCCACATACGCTACTGCTCCCCGCCCAGGCGGAGACCTGATGCTGCCACGTGGCCTACCGTGCTTGACGTAAGCCAACGGGCAGAGCTTGACGTAAGGCCTCCGGGTTACACGGCCCCTGCATTTATTGTGGATAAGGTGCGCCGCCTGACAGGTGATGTGCCGCCTCAGCATTTAATGAGACCTTGTCCATTCCGCAGGCAGACGTGCCTGTCAATTCCACTGGCAGGCGATGTGCCACCTCCGCATTTAATGAGACCTATCCATTCCGCTGACAGACAGTGACTGGACCATCCCACAGGCGGCATGCCTGTCCATCATGCTAGTAGACTGCACGCCCATACTGCCGCAGTGCACGACTGCCCATCATTACTTGTACGTTACCAAGGAAGCTGTCATAGCATGTCAACGCTGCGCGTGCTGCGGACAACATGGACCTGGAGATTGCACAGACGTCACCTGCATTAGTTGCTCTAGGTGTTCCATCCATTATGTTCCTGGACCCACATGTCGGGGCTCAGCACCCTTGTAAGTGCCTCCCTTGAGCTATAAAAGGGAGGGCACATGACGTTACAAGGCAAGTCATCCAGACAGACTTAGACCCTCGGGAAGTTCTCCAAGCTCTCGAGCACCGGACAATACAACACACAGTGGAGTAGGGTATTACGCTCCGGTGGCCCAAACCACTCTAAATCCTCGTGTCATCTTGTGTGTTCTTCCACAATCTAGCAAACAGGCAAAACGCTTAGGCCCCTCCTCATCTTAGGATTTAGGGTGGGTGCGTTCCGCCACCCGGCCAGAGATTTCCTCTCTGACAATGTATATTGGTATTAACATTGTGTTAGCACCCATCTCCATGGCTCCGACGTAAGAAATGCTCGACGGGAGGAACAGACTCAATAGAGAGAACGAAGAAAGGACAGAAGAGCTACAATGTGGGAAAGAAGAAATACCAAACGGAAGTTGTCGCTCGTATAGAGTATTCAACATTTACTTATATCTCTCCTCTAGCCCACATAGCCCATCAGGCATACTTGACACACATAGCCCATCAGGCATACTTGACAATAGCCATAGGCCATATGGTATACATAACATGACAATAGCCCATTCGGTATACCTGACACTAGGGATGTAAACTGTACGGATAATATCTGTCCGTATCCGAGTCCGAAGAGAGCAAATACTGATTTGGATATTTTTTTGGATATTCGAACTGATTTTTCTGGATATCGGATATGGATTCGAATACTTGCTTCGGATATCGAATACGAATACAATATAGGCTATATCCGTCGGATATCAGGTATTCGACAAAAGTATCGAATATATCCGAATAGGTATTCGATTTAATATCCTGATTTAGCTCCGCAATTGGCAAACACCGAACCAAACCACGGCCCACTTGGCCTTCCTACGGTCTGCAGCATAACCATTTACCCTCCCTATCCCTAACCCTAACAGAGTAACAGGCTAACACGGAGTCACGGAGGCCGCTGGAGCAACGCAACTGAAAGGGAAATAGGCTTACACCTTTTCCTAATTGATTTTGGTGATTGAATTGCCCAACACAAATAATTGGACTAACTAGTTTGCTCTAGAATAAATGTTCTACAGGTGCCAAAGGTTCACAATCAAACCAATATAAAGTCAAAAGAAAGGGCTAAAAGGAAAGGAGCAAAGGAAACCGAAGTGCTCCCTGGTCTGGCGCACCGGACAGTGTCCGATGCACCAGGGAAGATCGACTTCAAACTCTTCACCTTCGGGTTTTCCAGGCGCACCTCCGCTATAATTCACCGGACTGTCCGGTGTACCACCGGACTATCCGATGCACCAGCGGAGCAACGGTCATCTGCGCGCAACGGTCGACTCTGCAAAGTGAACAAGTGCAATTCAGATGTCGGAGCAGACGATCAGAGGGGCACCGGACTGTCCGGTGTCGCACCGGACTGTCCGGTGTCACATGAGGACAAAGCCTCCAACGGTCGACCAGCTCCAAGCCCTAACGGGAGGATGACGTGGCGGCGCACCGGACACTGTCCGGTGGCGCACCGGACTGTCTGGTGCGCCCTTCGCCAGCAGCCTTCTCCAACGGCTACAATTTGGTTGGTGGCTATAAATACCACCCCAACCGGCCACTTCAAGTGTGGGAGCCCAAGCAACATTCCAAGTCATCTAGTTGACATACTCAAGCCCTCCCAACCACATATATTCATTGATCAATCATATACACAAGATTTAGACCACTACAACCAACACAAGTGCTACAAAAGATAGAGCAAGCAAGAGAGAGCTACTCATTTGAGTTTAGCACTAGTGCCTTGTGAGATTCAATTAAGAGATAGTGTGTGCTACTTCTTTGTGTTCATTTGCGCGTGGAGTTTTGACTCCCATTGAACTTCCTCCAAAGTTTTGGAGGCTTGTAAAGCTAGCAAGAGACACCAAAGAGTGTGGTGGTCCTTGCGGGATCTTGAGTGATCCTTGATAAGAAGAAGAGCTCGCCGGTCTTGCGTGATCGGTGGAGAGAGGGAAAGGGTTGAAAGAGACCCGTCCTTAGTGGACTCCTCAACGGGGACTAGGCCTTCGAGGGCCTAGTCCCTGTAAAACAAATCACTCGTGTCTCGTGTGCTTATTGCTTGTGATTTATTTGTTCTTTCACTTTCTAAGTTTTTCTTGCACTATTCTTTGCTAATACTATTTGGTGTTGCTTTAAGTTAAATTCTCATTTAGTGAAGCAACACATTGCAAGAAAGAACTTGTGTCATTGCTCTTCTTGTCTAAGCCCCTTTGCTTTATTCTCATAGACCTATTAGTTGTATTGTTTTATCAATTCCGCATTATTTGAAAGCAATACTCTTTACATGCAAAGGACTTAGTTTTTATACTCCGATAATTGTATATCTTGTTCTAACCACTAATCAAGGGATCTAGTTGGGGGATAAAGTTTTAATTTTCAGGTTTCGCCTATCCACCCCCCCTCTAGGCGACTTTCAGCAACTCGCAAGCGCACCGCACGCGACACGCCGCACGCCCTCGCTCGTCAAGCCACCGCCGCTCCGTGTCCCGCTCGCTGCTACACCGCCACCGCCATACGCCGATATCCCGCTCGCTGCTAGTCTGCTACGCCCGCTCGCTGCTACGCCGCCGCCGCCATACGCCAATTCGCGTCCGCCTATACTGTGAGGTAGGTCAGCAGTGTTTGGAGCGGCACGTCGACGAGCAGCGGGCGAGTTCCCATTCCCCAGCTAGGCCAGCTCCCCCAACGGCCAACCTGACACAGTCTATACCCCGGCTTCAAGGAATCAAGGTAATCCATAATCTTCTAATATTTATTTTTGCTAATGTTATCTATAAATTTCTTATTTGTAGATGTATTTTGTAAGCTTCATTATTTAAATTTATATGTATAGTTTAGGATCACGTCTGTTGCTTGCTGGACTGATGCTCGTTCATTGTTTGCCTGTTTGGACTTTGGAGTAGTGTTTGTTCACTATTTGGTCCGAGATTGAGAGGCTGTCAAACTAACAATGGCTGCCAATCCATTAGTGCTAAGGTCTGGAAGTGGGAGTGTATGTGCAAGCACAGGAGCATCTCCTGCTGCTCTATCACCCATTGGCACTAATCAGTCTGCACCTACAACACAACAACTTGTCGGTGCTATGGTTATAGTAGGTGGAAGTGCCGAAAAGGTTGTTAATATTGAAGAAGCTCAAGATGAGTCCAATGGCACCGAGGAATTAGGACGTGGTGAAAAGAGGAAAAAACAAACAAAAAGCCTACCTCCAAGGTTTGGGACCACTTCACCAAGTCCACGGTGATGCAGAAGGGAGATGATGGGAAGAACGAAAGATGGAGGAACAAGTTTGGGCGAAATGCAACAAGTGCACGTTCAAAACTCGTTGTGAATCCTCGAGGGGCACAACCGCCTTCTGGAACCATTTGAAACTAAAGCACTACATAAAGAAAGGGCAGCAAGATCCATCCTAATTGTATCTTAATTGCATCTGCTCACATGATCCATCCTACAGTCTTTGGACGTAAAGGACTACTCCCTTTTGGTCGGTGTCAATAAGGAAAAAAAAGAGATGGTTGTACACCTGGTGGCTGGCCGGCTAGAACAAGCAGACCGTCTGGGACACCTGGTGGCTGGCCGGCTAGAACAAGCAGACTTCCTTTTGTTTATTTTGAATTTGGCTATTTGGGTTGGCTGGATGACCGTCTGGGAAACTGGGACAAGCAGACTTGCTTTTGTTTCTTTTGTATTTGGCTATTTGTGACTGTCTCTGTGAGCTATGAGCCTATGACTATGAGGTTGTGATAACTTTGAAGTTTAAACAATTATTATGATTTCAACAATTCAAGTGCATGCATCAAGCTTCTTGTGTTGTTTAATTTCTTTTAGTCTATCCGATTGCAAGTGCATGTGTCATGTGTGCAAGTGCTTGAGTGCGTACTAAATTACTTGAGTGCATGCACGCAACAAGATACTTGAGTAGTTGAGTATTTTAGTTTCTCAAATATTTACGATGTGTGTACTTATTATCCGAATAAAATATTTGTTACCAACAGTATTCAGTGTCCGACTTGTCCGTATTCAAAAGGTGAATATCCGCATCCGTAACCGAGATAATCTGTATCCGTATCTGTATCCGAAACTATCCGTATCTGTATTCGAATCTGACTATAATTATGAAACGAATACAATATCATCAATATCCGTCCGTATCCGATCCGATTACATCCCTACCTGACACATTGAGGGGGTGTCCTACAACGAACTTACTCAATATTTAGGGCTAGTTTAGGAACCCCAATTTCCCATGAGATTTTCATTTCCCAAGAAAAATTAGTTCATTTTCCCTTGGAAAAAAAGAATCTCTTAGGAAAATGTAGTTCCCAAACTAGCACTTAGTGGGTATATTTTAATACCATCATTTTTCTAACCATTACTGTAGACTGTAGTAGTTGTAGGAGGTAAATCAACCAAGTGGAGATGGACCCATCACAATGAATGTTTGATAGTCCTATAATGGACAGAAAGCTCGCATTCATGTCTACCCCAATGGGTTGCCCATCAGTTTAACTCTCAATGCTACACATTTTCCAGTATCCACGTTACCAAACGTGCTTATTTTGACGAAGACGTTACCAAACGTGCTAATTGCTGTACCCATGCTATACACTCCCAGAACTAGGTGCAAGCTCAACACATCACAAGAGAAAGAAAAAGGTGGTTTTACCTAGCATTTGGAAGCCAAATGTTTGGTAGGTATTGCCACCGGGAGTAGGTAAACCATTCCAGGTTCTCAAAAGTGTTTCTGAAGTCCTGGCATTTTTTTTCTATAATGGAAACAAGTTCCAGTCTTTTGCACTTCCATGCATACAGCCTTAGTAAGGACGTTACAACTTCTCAAACAGCTAAGAAAACATAAAACGTTCAATGTTGGAGCCATAAACAATGAAGTCCTGGCATTTGGGAAGCACTCTTGCGTACAAGTGTTACACATTTCACATGAAGCTTATTAGTGAGTCCACAGTAGACCAGAAGGCTAGCTCAGGCACAGAACTAAACAGCCCGTGACGTTACGGGCCCCCCTACCACGTTCTACAACAACACAACCGTTTGAAGACCCAAACAACCATTCTCCCAGTATGAAGAAACTCTGTTACACCGTGTACATTACTGTAATAACGTCACAAAGCCCTGAGACCAGCCACCGAGCACAAGACTCCAGTCGGATTCTGGTGATCTCAAGAAAGGGGCAAGGTACCCTTAATGCCGTCACATCCAGAGCGGTCCCCAGATATATAAATATCACTACTTCAGATAGGGCAGTTTACCTTATACACTGCCAGTTCATTTTCTCCTATGATGGTGGCGATGTTTATTGTGCTGATCAGAGTCCGAGTAATTAGAGGCGCTAGAATCAGGGTAGTGCCGTTTCTCCTGAGATCTCCTTGAATGTCTACTGGTTTCGTAACGGCTACGCTCGGTATAGTCTTGCTTGCCGCTTGATTTCATTTGAATGCCCATTGGTATGACGTGGGCTTGTATCAGGACGGCGCTGTTTCTCCGTCGATCTACTTGAGCGCCTGATGGCATCAGGAGAACTTGAGTCTCTATCATGTCTCTTCTCCCTCGATCTTCTCGAGTGTCGATGGCTCCGATCAGAACTTGAGTCACTGCAATATTGTTTCTCCTTGTGCCGTAGAGAATGCCTGCCTCTCTCAGAAGAACTCGGTGAATAACTGTAGTGACGTTTCTCCCTCGAACGCCGCCTGCCTCTCTCAGAAGAACTCGATGAATAACTGTAGTTGTGCTTCTCCCTTGAACACCTTGAATGCCTCTTGCCTTCTGTGTCTCCTTGATCCTTAGAGAACGGCAATGGTGACTCATCTCTTTTCTCCTTCATGTGGTCTCTCTTCAGACGCCGCCTTGTATCTTCACGGACATCAATTTCTGAATCAGAAGACTCTAACTGGTATTTCTTCGTATGCTTATGCTTTGACTTGCTCTTGCCTTTTCTAGCATCTATCTCGAAATCAGAATATGATGAATCAGAACAGTTTGATTTCTTTCTCTTGCTTCTTGATGTTATGTTTCTCTTCTCATTGTCAAAGACCGATGATAGATGGTAACTGCTTTCATGTCTACCAGAGTCCTCATGAATAGCAGACTTAGCCTGCTTGTGCTTGCTTTTCTTCTTGGAACGTTTCTTGGATTTGGTAGCAGAAAAATTGGAAATGAGAGCTGGGATGTCACAGTTGCCCAGAAAACCTGAAAGACAATTAGCCGGGATGGGCAACAAAAATATTAAATTGCAGAAGTTATAAATAGACATGGATCATGTTTCTTACTACTAGTATACCTCCATATTCATCAAAGATGTCTTCTGCCACAATCTGCTGATTAGGATCATCTGGGTCAAATCCACCACGAGGAGGGCTCATGCCTGGTTTCTGCTTAAGTTCCCACTTCAGAGGCTGTCAAAGGATTCCTTGCATTAAAATTGGCATTTAAACAAGTAATGAGCAAATTCATGTTCCTATTGTCTACATTGGTTGGACATGCAACATGTATGGATCAAATATTGCTACCAAGACCATGGATTATATTTATCACAGACTGTTCAAAATATTCAGGTGTCTGCTATATGTTAATGTGCAACACTGCAACATGGTTTGAAGAATAATGATGGAATAAAAAGACAATACTGACATTTACTCATTTACTAAAAAAACCGCTATACGATGTCATGCTAATTTGTAAGTTAAATAATATGTAATCATGGGGGCAGGGTAAAGATCAAATAGGCTATAAAACTGGGACAAGTAGATTTCCATATTTTTATATGGATTGTAATTGCAACAGAAATACACTTCGAAGAGAAAAACAAATCTAACCTCACTTGAATCCGTCTGCGCCATTATAGTTGTAAGTGGATCGTCTCTTTTCAACCGACTCTCCTCGTTAGGCATGATTGCATCCTTCAAGGGACATTCCCGGTCACCACTTTGGTGACCATAGTTTCCACACCTTAAACATCTAACATTACGAACTTCAACTCCAAATGGTTTGACCCTTGCAGGAGCACCTGTGTCTAACCTGAGAATAAGAGGAAAATGTGCAGTGAATGTTAATAAAAATCTTAACAATGATCTAGATACGTCATAATGCTGCACTATTTGGATAAGTGAAATGAGAAAACATATAAAGAATGACAATTTATATAACAGACAAACAAAAACCTGGAATAGAATAATAGACCTCATGTTTTGCTCAGTCACTCAAATTTCAAAATACCAGACAAGGAATATGTCATGTTTCATGTCGCATGGTTGTTTAACAAATCATCAGCAAACAAGGAGTTCAATGTACCTTGGAGCATTCTTGAGAACTTCAAATTCTTGTTCTGTTGCCAATGGCCGACCAAAAACATCTTTTGGCCTATTTTTCTTATCTGCGCCTGATTTAGCCTTTTCAGGTCCCTTGTCAGGTCTGGAAAAATAACCACCATGAAATGTAGAAGCAGTTTGGAGTTACTACTTACTAGGACAAAAGAAACGTGGACCCAAGCTGAAAGCTCCACATAAAGCGGGTCCTAGGGAAAGGAATTACAATGAAATTCAAAATTTACTAATTACGGTTGCATGCTAATAAACCTTTATTAAAACTCAGACAGTTGAATAGAGGTCGAAAGTTCTAACTCCCTCAAAAGGGGAAAACCAGCAATATGTGGAAGCATAATAATACATATAACTTACATTGAAGAGGTACTTGCAGATGCAGTACCCATGTCACCTGGATCCGACCTCTTCTTCTCATCTTCAATTTCAGCAGCTTTTGCACTCTCTGCATTGTATCCCGGTGGGCGCACGTACATAAAACTCACAGCTTTCATTACCTCCATCTGAACTTACAAAACAAATTGGATACTGATGACATCAATTCTTCATGAGTGGAAACAGAATGATGAGCACTCAAACATAAATATAGTTGTTTATTCAGCTTAAAAGCAACATTTGAATTTTATATTTCTTGAAACGTAAGAATAGCTAGCACGTTCCACATTAGTGAGGGACTGGGGGTCATCATTTCAAGAATGAAGAAAATTTTCCCATCTAATTGAATTTATTCTTTGGCAACGTTTTCTTTGGAGACCTAAATTGGACAGCAAGTGAGCTGGCAACATTTTTTTTTTTGAAAAAAAAAAACTAATAAGTTGGACCATTTATCTGTAGGATACAAATTGTAGAATACCATACCTTGGTGCTGCTGTCAATGGGTAAATGGACTTTGAATCCGAGGAGAAATTAACAGCATGAGGAACATAAAGTTTCTATAAGGCTGGTTTGCACAGAAGTGTCCATTCTTGTGTGGAGTGCACTATGAGTATACAACAAATACAAGACAACATCCACTCATCCAGTCATCCACATTATGGTTCACTATAGTAAAAACATCAATGAGGTGTTTCTGCTAGGTTCAGAACGCAGAATTGGGATCAGCGATTGGAACTATTTCCTTGGTAAGGCCCCATTAGAACAATTGTTTAGTAAAATATCATCATCGTAGCATAATTACTTGCACAGAAACGTGAAACCAGACCCATGGCATTATTTCACTTATAGCTCTTATGCTAAATTGAATGTGACTGCAATAGACAGCACCGGTACCAGCACATGACAACACAGGATTCAGATAAGGATCTCCTTAAGGCTTAAGCTAATGGCAAGAAGCCATTATTGCAAGGGACGAACATTAGAGAGTATTATACCTTCTCCTTGTCCTTCTTAGAGAAGAGTGCGGTCTGCCGGAAGAACTCCTGTTCCTGTGCGAACTCCCGCTGCACCTCCTCCTGGCGGCGCGCGTGATTGGCGTGGACCTGCTCGGCGATCCACTTGCGGCGCTGGTTCGGGTACGAGAGCGGGTGCCACGGCTTCTGGTTGAGGTACGAGTGGCTCCACGCCGTCCCCGATTTCTCCTTAAGATCCACCTCCCCCGCTGCCATCTTCCGCCCAATTCCCCCGCCGCTCCCCGTCACCTCCTCCTCCATCGCTCTCGCCGGCCTCCGCCTATCCCGATCGCCGCCGGTCGAATCCCTCCCTCCCCAACTCCTCGAAAAATTACCGAAAGACCCCTATCGGCCATCGCCAGCAGCTGAGTTGGATCAAATATTATATGGGCCGGGATTCCATATAGGCCAACGACATATGGAGTTTCGGCCCAGTCAACAATCGATTGCAGTCTCACACTATCAACCTCTCCCCCTCCTGAAACAAGCGAACCAGCGTCCTGCCCCTCAGAGCAGATATATGATTTTGTAAAATTAAATTTAGCTAATATTAAAAGAAAATTGAATCCAATAGACTCTGTAAACGACTCTTTAAATTTAGTGGCTCTCTATTTTTCCATCTTCACTCTCCAATTTTTGATAGTCTTCTTCACTCTTTATTCAGTTCGTAGATTTACCGAGTCTGTTAGATTAGTCTACACTTTTTCTCTAAAATCTCTTTTAGAGAGTAGCTAAGGGGGTGTTTGGTTGCCCCTGCTAAAGTTTAGCCCGGGTCACATCAAGCGTTTGACTTTCAAATAGGAGTATGAAATATAGATCCAACCAACTGGACTAGATTCGTCTCGTCTTTTAATCTTCGGCTGACAAATTAGTTTTATAATCCGACTACATTTAATACCCGGAACGGAGGTTCAAACATTCGATGTGATAGGGGCTAAAGTTTAGTTTGGGGTAACCAAACACCCCCTAAATCAGTAAATTTGGCTAGTCTTTTTAGCTAATTTTTTTTTTGGAGTTGCTCTCAATGGCATGGGCGCATGGCCACGCCTCCGGCCGCCGTCCGTGCCCTCACCGCTGCCGCATCCACCGGGCGCCACCTCCGGCAGATCCACGCCCACCTCATCACCTCCGGACACCTCTCTTCCCTCGGACCCACCCTCCTGCACCGGCTCATTTCGCTGCACCCGGCGCATCTCCAACTTGCTTACGCCCACCGCCTTCTCCTCTCCATCCCATTCCCGCCGCTCGACCTCTTCAACCTCCTCCTGCCGCCGCTCGCCTCCTCGCCCGATCCCGCCGCCGCGGCCGGACTCTGCATCCACCTCCGCCGCCGGGGCCTTTGCCCGGATGCCCACACGCTCCCGCACGTCCTCAAGGCGCTCGCGCGCCTCGGTCCAGGATGCCTCCCGCTCGTCGCCTGCACCCACGCGGAGGCCGTCAAGACCGGCCTTGCGCGCGCCGTGGTGTATGTGCCGAACGCCCTCATGTCTGCGTACTCTGCCTGCGGCCACCTCCATCGCGCCATGCAGGTGTTCGACGAAATGCCGCGTTGGACCGTTGTGTCATGGAACACCGTGCTCACCGCCTGCGCGGACAACGGCCGCCACGACCGGTGCGCCGGGATGTTCGTGGACATGTTAGAGGCTGGGTCTGTGCCCGATCAGACGACGTTCGTGGTCATGCTCACCGCTGCAGCTGAGCTGGGGAACTTGGCGCTTGGCAAGTGGGCGCATGGGCAGGTCCTTACCCGACGCATTGACATGACGCTTCAGCTTGGCACGGCTGTGGTGAATATGTACACCAAGTGCGGCGAGGTGAGTTATGCATCGCGCTTGTTTGAGAATATGGCAGCACGGAACGTCTGGACATGGAGCGCGATGATCATGGGGTATTCACAGAACGGGATGGTACGAGAAGCACTGGAGCTTTTCGACAGGATGAAGGATGCATCAGTTGCGCCCAACTATGTCACATTTCTTGGACTCCTCTGTGGATGCAGCCATGCTGGTCTGGTCAACGAGGGCCGCAAATTCTTCCATGAAATGGAGCATGTCTATGGCATCAAGCCAATGATGACCCACTACAGTGCCATGGTTGATGTCCTGGGACGCAACGGCCTCCTCCAGGAAGCTTTTGAGTTTGTCGTGGACATGCCGGTCGAGGCTGACACGGTCGTTTGGAGGACGTTGCTGAGCGCCTGCCAACTGCACAGCTCCAAGGACTGCATTGGCATCGTTGATAAGGTGCAGAAGAGGTTGCTGGAGTTGGAGCCCCGCAGAAGTGGGAACCATGTGATGGTCGCGAACATCTACTCTGACATTGGGTTGTGGGACAAGGCGGCCATGGCGAGGAGGGTGATGAGGGAAGGAGGGATGAAGAAGATGGCGGGGGAGAGCTGCGTCGAGGTAGGAGGGCGGATTCGCCGATTCATCTCTGGGGATGAATCCTGTCCTGGGTTGGGTGGGGTTTACAGGGTTCTTCATGAGTTGAACATCAACATGAGAAAATGGGAACCTGTGGACAAAATTTTGCTTGCTGATTCTGACCTGTGAGTACCATGTACGGTGGCCAAAACTGTTTATGCTGTTCATGTCAGTCCTCTTGTTCTCCATATTAGCCTGCAAAAGCTTAGTAATTTTACTCTTGTAGACATGATAGCACATTTGATCATCTATCATTTTTCATATATGCCTCCAAACTTGGTGTGCACCTCTGATGTTGTCGGATACCTGTATTAGTTTTCTTCTTGCTGTAAGGCCCTGTTTTGTTTCATTAGTCCTATGACTAAAGTTTAGTCGAGGGACTAATCTTTAGTCCCTACCCTGTTTGGTTCTAGAGACTAAACATGATCTAAACACAGTTAGGGCCTGTTTGGTTCGTGGCTAACTGCGCCACACTTTGCCTAAGGTTAATCGTTCGAATTGAAGAACTAGGGGTTGTTTGGTTCCTGGCTAAATGTGACACACTTTGTCTAAGATTAGTCGTTCGAATTGACGAACTAACCTTAGGCAGAAAAGTTACGCAAAGTGTGGCAAGTTAGGTATCAAACCAAACAGACCCCTAACCTTAGGCAGAAAATTTAGACAAAGTGTGACAAGTTAGGTATCAAACCAAACAGGCCCTTAATGCAGTATACAAATACCAAAATGCCCTCACATGATGTGTTGCTTCTATCTTTACCCACCAACATCAACCGGCGCCAATTAAATACCCGCCAGCAGCCTGGTGCTACCAACAACAACCCATGAATAGCAATCTGGCGCCAAATTACTCAGTATTTCTTCATTTCAAAATATTCCAGTACAAACTCATGTTTTGATGAATAGTAACCAACACAAATGTATAGTACCAGCCAACACGAATATATTTCAAATATTCCAAATGCCAAACTCAGAAGCAGCCAATAGTAAAAGAACTGGCGCCAACATAAATGTATTTCAAATATTCCAAATACCACATCAACACAAATGAGATTCAAATAATAGAACAGTCCACAACGATACACACTGTCGGTACCCTGCAAAACGGGTACCCGTTACTACAGTATGAAGGTGCGGCGTCCATGCGGCTATCTTTAGTCGCGTGGCGAACAACACCTGACCCTACCACGTGGACGGCTCTAGGGTCGCCACGTGGCCAGGAAAGACAATATACTCCATGGTGTCAACAGTGGGTCCGGACCCCGCGGGAATGTGCCGGACCCCTGGATACACAGCCCGAACCTCCGAGCATGGTCCAGGACCTCCGCGAGTACAGACTGGACCCCCAAGACGGGTCCCAGACCTCCCTGTGTGGGCCCAGATCACTCACAACAAGGTCCCGCGATTCTAGGAGGAGTACCCGGACCTTAATCAAGGCTAGGCGGGGGTCTGGAGACGACACGTGTCCGGACCATATTGCGTACGCCTCTGCTCCCCGCTCAGGCGGAGACCCGATGCTGCCACGTGGCCAGCTGCCCGTGACGTAAGCCAACGGGCGGAGACGGACGTAAGGCCTCTGGGCCGCGCGCATTTATTGCAGGTGATGTGTCGCCTCAGCATTAAATGCGCCCTATCTACTCCACTGACAAGCGATGTGCCGCCTCAGCATTAAGTGTGTCATGTCCACTCTGTTGACGGGCGGCGTCTAGGCCATCCTGCAGACGGCGTGCCCGTCCACTCCGGTGGCGGACAGTACGCCTGTGCTGCGGCAAACGATGTGCCCATCATCACTCGTACGTAGCCAGGGAAGTTTCCGCTGCACGCCATTGCTACGCGGACCGCGGATATCAGGGCGCAAGAAGATTGCACTGGCGACCAGGATCAGTTGCTCCAAGTATTACATCTGTTATGTCTCTGGGCCCGCATGTCGGGGCTCAGCACCCTTGTACGTGCCCCCCTTGAGCTATAAAAGGGGAGGCACGCAGCGTTACAAGGCAGACTCAGACACACTTAGACACTCACAAGTCCACACAAGCTTTCAAGCTCAATACATCACACAGTGGAGTAGGGTATTACGCTCCGACGGCTCGAACCACTCTAAATTCTTGTGTGTTCTTCCCGTTTCAACCTAACAGGCAAAATGCTTAGACCCCTCCTCGTCTAAGGATTTAGGGCGGGTGCATTCCGCCACCCCGGCCGGAGATTTCCTCTCCGACACACACATTTATTACACACAATGCATTTTACATTCTACTAAACAAACCATCACATATCCATTCTCGGAATTCATTCATTTTACTTACCACTGGAGCTCGAGAATCCATTTCATTGGTTGGTTCATCTCAAAATCTTCAATGAGGACAGGGTCAATAGGTGCAGAAATAGCAGATCGACCTCCACCACGACTACTAGTGCCTCTCCCCCTAACTCCATGGCAACCTCAAAATGCACCTCGGGCATGAGAAATAGGAGCAGAACTGGATCTGGCGGATTGAAATAGTGTGTGCGCTGATCTACCATGACCAAGAGGAGACAAACCTAGGTCGGATCCACCATCACCTGACTGGAGAACATCTTGGTAGGATGAGAGATATGGAAAATCGGTATCCTGGGACTGGGAGTTCAGATCAAGAGCTTCAATGCGGCTGTGAGGTGCTGGGACATTGATGCGTGGTGGCAGAGCAAACGACGACTGCGAGAAGGTGCCGAAGTCGTCGTCCTCGGGAGCTTCATGACTAGTGCGGTTCCTGGACGTCGATGAAGAGCAACCTTGGGATAAGAAGTCCCTCAAGTTGCGGTGGTTCTCCATCTTGCGACCGACGACGGAGAAGAAGGGGCGAGCGGCTGGTGATCGAGCTGCCGGTGGTTGGATGGGGAGTAAGCGGCTGGGGAGCAAGCTGTCGGTGGTTGGATGGGGTGAAGGAGCGAGCGGCTGGCCGGCGTGAAGAGGGGATCGCGCGCGGTGAAGCGGGGAGCGGCTGGACGACGGGTTGTGGCGGCTAGGGTAGGGAAGATTTTGTTAAGTAACCCTAGTTAGGGTTATGTGGGCAAATACCGACTTTGCGTTTGAGGGGTCTCACATCTCTATATAAGGAACCTGTACACCCCTTCATATGACAGAGAAGAGAAATAGGCCAGAGGCCCAACCCTATATATTGTGTCTTGTGTGCTATCTGTCGTGCTTATGGGAAGGGAGACAGGTCTTCTACAGCTTCTCGCGCCTATACTGTTGACGGGAGGGAAGGGAGCGGATCTGGTGATCCGTGGTAACGTAGTTCTCAACACGTTATCAGCACACTCTACCTCGACGTTGCTGCGGGATTAGATCTGCATCAACTCTCTATCAAGCCGGCAGGTCCTCCGGCCTAGCCGAACTGTCCTACGCAACAAACTTTGATTCATCTACGTAATCTAACGGTATGTAATTTCTGGATCAGATTTGCAATCTACTTCCGATCTGTTGTGTTATCGCGGTGGGAAGAGCACCCGTCCTCCTATGTGCCAGAACAGTATTCGCCTGGGAGGCGGTAGGTTCCCTCGGAGAGGCAATCGGAAGTTGTTCGACACTTTGTGACAAATGCGGGTGCAAGTCGTGTGCGATGTTGTTTTCGACGCAGACCAGCTTCGCGCGGCCGTCGCGGTCTACACCATGCGCCTGGCAACCTGCAAACCTTCAGCAATGTCGTCATTCTCGGATCTTTGCTTTGAACGCGTGGGGGCGAGCAGCTGGCGGTAGTTGCCAATCAATCCGGTCAAAGCAGCTGAGATTACAAGCCCACGCTGACGCGTTCCTGGTCGAGAAATGTGTCTGCTCCAGGAGAGCGCTTGCATGTCTGCTCCGGGAGAGCGTTGCATGTCAGGAGAGCGCTTGCATGAGCATGACCACACCTGTAGCCAAGAAAAGCGGCTCCCTGAAAACGGATTTTGATTGGATGAAAATCCCTTTAGAGCTGTGCGGCTTAGGAGAAAAAAAAGGGTGGCGGAAACCGTCGCACTAGTGGACGCGAGCGAGAAATCCTCTACGTTGGGTTGCATGTATGCATACAAGAATTGGTCCCATAGATCCATTTGCTACGCTGCTCTACGGCATGCAAGAAGTGGTCCTCTGCTCTACGGCATGCAAGAAGTGGTCCCATAGAGACGGAACGATTGGTTGAAATAAAGAAAAGCAAAAGAACTTCCATTTTTATACTATTTATTCCAGTTGTAAATAGCAAGTAGATTAAAGCATGTTTATATATTAATTAATTATTTCTCGTAGTAATTAATTAGTAGAAAAAATACATGCTTCAAAATGAGGAAATACCTTTTGCACTCGATGTGCTTATGTTCATGTATTAATTTTAGTATTTTTTCCTGCTTTATTTCCGATAGTAAATAGCAGAAAATTATTTGAAATACATGTGAACGTTAGGTTGCGCATTTTTATGTCGCTCTAAATATTTATGATATGTTGAACTTTTGGACTCACGTCGAGCGATTAAATTGTATAGTGGGTACTCAGACACGTCGACCAGACTACGTTATTAATCGACCGAGTTATGGCACTGGCTGTGCCCTGGCAACACGACGCAATATTTGTGTCGTACGAACTTAGCTGCGCCATTTGATTGCTATGTCGCACTCTCGCTTAATCAGACCACTCTCGTTGAGTCGGACTGCCATCATCGAGTCACACATTTTTCGCACGCCCTATAGGCATTGTTTGTCTGTCGTGATCATCGAGCCACAATTGCGCCTGTTACGCATGTTTCATGGACTTATCATGTACCCCAACTACCAAGGCACAACTGCATATGTTGAGCTGGTTACGAAGGTTTGATGTGTTGTCATTGCCCTGATGGTCGCACATGCGTTGACGCCAGATACACTAGAGCTTGTACTCGCGTGGATTGTGGTGGATTGTTCAAGCCCCTGAAGTCATATCATAATGCAACCTTCGTAAACAATTTTGTTTGGCTCTATATTTTATTTGATTGTGTTGTGTGGCATCATATATTTATATGTATCGCCGAGTGGCCTTAACAACTATATCAAGCTCTATAGTGCTTGGAAATCTGGGAAATTAAATTGAAATACAATTAAACACAGATAAGTTAATTTTCTGCTCTCTCCTCATGCATAAAGTTTTACCCGAAGTAACCCGATATATAACATAATGCATGAAAGCCTTTTTGGCATAGAAGACATCACAAATTGGGATTCTATTAGTAAGCAAAAGGCCTTACCAAATAATTTAAGACTATAAATCTCAGCCATACATTGCTCAACCAGATGTTAGCACATTGCTTTCTTTGTCGCTAAATGACATGAAGCAAACTATGAGATAAAAGGACATGTAATCGCCAGCAACACGAAGTTGCGAGTATACTGAGAGGTTATTCTGAGAAAATTTTCACTATGTTGATGTGAAAACCATAGTGTGTTCCCGTCGAACCACTTTACTCGTTCTATCTAGAACCTCTATGCTTGTGTCGCATACATCTCTCGGAATTATAAATACTTATAGTCACTGAATTGACTCGGGATAGTCATTTGACAAGTTTGGTATACACTGTAAGCTAAATGGTAAAGGTCGGTCTTGAATGGACACATACATAGGGTTTATATAGCCGAACTACACTGAATTCCACTCTTTGGCATGCTTACCATTATCTACCTCCGATCTACCAGAAGTGAGAAGAGTAGACAAATAACTATGAAAAACCACATCACCACAGAGCTTGAAGCTAAATTAGACATTAACATGTTATTGGTCCTCGGAGCCAGAAGAGTCATATGTCTTGACCACTAGACTACTAGTGATGATAATTTGTGATAGAAATATGAAGATCTTGTAGAGACCTGTTGTATCTGAAAGTCGCCTAGAGGGGGGTGAATAGGGCGAATCTAAAATTTATAAACTTAAGCACAACTACAAGCCAGGTTAGTGTTAGAAATAAGAACGAGTCCGAGAGAGAGGGTGAAAAACAAATCGCGGGCAAATAAAGAGTGAGACGCAAGGATTTGTTTTACCGAGGTTCGGTTCTTGCAAACCTACTCCCCGTTGAGGTGGTCACAAAGACCGGGTCTCTTTCAACCCTTTCCCTCTCTCAAACGGTCACTTAGACCGAGTGAGCTTCTCTTCTCAATCAACCAGGACACAAAGTCTTCGCAAGGACCACCACACAATTGGTGTCTCTTGCCTTGGTTACAATTGATTTGATCACAAGAAAGAATGAGAAAAAGAAGCAATCCAAGCACAAGAGCTCAAATGAACACAAGTCACTCTCTCACTAGTCATTATTTGATTGGGAATGATCTATGGACTTGGGAGAGGATTTGATCTCTTTGATGTGTCTTGTATTGAATGTTATAGCTCTTGTAAGGTGTGGGAAGTCGGAAAACTTAGATGCAATGAATGGTGGGTGGTTGGGGGTATTTATAGCCACAACCACCAAACTAGCCGTTTGGTGAAGGCTGCTGTCGCATGGTGCACCGGACAGTCCGGTGCGCCTGCCACATCACCAAACCGTTGGATTCCGACCGTTGGAGCTTCTGTCTTCTGGACCACCGGACAGTCCGGTGGTGCACCGGACATGCACTGTTCACTGTCCGGTGCGCCATCTGGCTCTGCTCTGACTCTGGCGCGCACTGTAGCGCATTTAATGCCTTCTGCAGACGACCGTTGGCGTGAAGTAGTCGTTGCTCCGCTGGCACACTGGACAGTCCAGTGCAGCACCGGACACTGTTCGGTGCTACACCGGACAGTCCGGTGAATTATAGCGGAGCGGCCTCCAGAATTCCCGAAGGTGAGCAGTTCGGAGTTGGAGTCCTTGGTGCACCGACACTGTCCGGTGGTGCACCGGACAGTCCGGTGCGCCAGACCAGGGCACACTTCGGCTGACTTTTGCTCTCTATATTTGAATCCTTTTTCGGTCTTTTTATTGGTTTGTTGTGAACCTTTGGCACCTGTAGAACTCATAATCTAGAGCAAACTAGTTAGTCCAATTATTTGTGTTGGGCATTTCAACCACCAAAATCAATTTAGGAAAAGGTGTAAGCCTATTTCCCTTTCAATCTCCCCCTCTTTGGTGATTGATGCCAACACAAACCAAAGCAAATATAGAAGTGCATAATTGAACTAGTTTGCAGAATGTAAGTGCAAAGGTTACTTAGAATTGAACCAATAAATTCTCATAGGATATGCATGGATTGATTTCTTCATTTTCAACATTTTGGACCACGCTTGCAGCACATGTTTTGTTTTTGCAAATTCTTTTCAAAGTCCTTTTGCAAATAGTCAAAGGTAAATGAGTAAGATTTTGACAGGCATTTTTCGAGATTTGAAATTTTCTCCCCCTGTTTCAAATACTTTTCCTTTGACTAAACAAAACTTTCCCTCAATAAAATCCTCCTCTTAGTGTTCAAGAGGGTTTTGGATATTAGTTTTGAAAGGGTTGTACCAATTTGAAATTCTATCAAAAATAAGATACCGATTGAAAAATTACTAATTGAAAAATCTTTTCTTAACTCAAATTTTTGAAAATTGGTGGTGGTGCGGTCCTTTTGCTTTGGGCTAATACTTTCTCCCCTTTTGGCATGAATCGTCAAAAACGAATACTTGAGTGAAATATAAGCCCTTTTACTTTCTCTCCTTATGGCAAATAACATAAGAGTGAAGATTATACCAAAGTTGGAGAGATGTGTGGAGCGACGGCGAAGGGTGAGTAATTTGATGGAGTGGAGTGGAAGCCTTTGTCTTTGCCGAAGACTCTAATTCCCTTTCAATCTATGACTTGGTTTGAAATACACTTGAAAACACATTAGTCATAGCATATAAAAGAGATATGATCAAAGGTATATTAATGAGCTATGTGTGCAAAACATCAAAAGAAATTCCGAGAATCAAGAATATTTAGCTCATGCCTAAGTTTGTTAAATGTTTGTTCATCGAGTGGCTTGATAAAGATATCGGCTAATTGTTCTTTGGTGTTAATATATGCAATCTCGATATCCCCCTTTTGTTGGTGATCCCTTAGAAAATGATATCGAATGGCTATGTGTTTAGTGTGGCTATGTTCAACGGGATTATCCGCCATACGGATTGCACTCTCATTATCACATAGAAGAGGAACTTTGGTTAATTTGTAACCATAGTCCCTAAGAGTTTGCCTCATCCAAAGCAATTGCGCGCAACAATGGCCTACGGTAATATACTCGGCTTCGGCGGTAGGAAGAGCTACAGAATTTTGCTTCTTTGAAGCCCAAGACACCAGAGACCTTCCCAAGAACTGGCAAGTCCCCGATGTGCTCTTTCTATTAATTTTACACCCCGCCCAATCGGCATCCGAATAACCAATTAAATCAAATGTGGATCCCCGAGGGTACCAAAGCCCAAACTTAGGAGTATAAACTAAATATCTCAAGATTTGTTTTACGACCCTAAGGTGAGCTTCCTTAGGATCGGCTTGGAATCTTACACACATGCATACGGAAAGCATAATATCCGGTCGAGATGCACATAAATAGAGTAAAGAACCTATCATTGACCGGTATTGAGAGCACCTAGAGGGGCGGGGGTGAATAGGTGATCCTGGGAAACTTGAAAACTTAATGCCACAAAACTTGATTAGGAGTTAGCACAATAATGCCAAGTGGCTAGAGAGGAGTCTTAGCAAAACACAATAACCACAAAGAGATCAACACAGAGATGGCACAGTGGTTTATCCCGTGGTTCGGCCAAGTCCAACGCTTGCCTACTCCACGTTATGGCGTCCCAACGGACGAGGGTTGCAATCAACCCCTCTCAAGCGGTCCAAAGACCCACTTGAATACCACGATGTTTTGCTTTGTTTACTATATCCCGTTCGCGAGGAATCTCCACAACTTGGAGCCTCTCGCCCTTACACTTTGATGTTCACAAAGAAGCACGGAGTAAGGGAGGGATGAGCAACACACACAAGACACAAAATCAGAGCGACAACACGCACACAAGTCGCAACAAGAGCTCACAACACAACCCGACAAGTTCACAACTCAAATGAAGCTCTAGTTGCTATCACAAAGAATCAAATGCGCGGAATCGAAGTCTTGGTGCTTAGGAATGCTTGGTGTGCTCCTCCATGCGCCTAGGGGTCCCTTTTATAGCCCCAAGGCAGCTAGGAGCCGTTGAGAGCATTCCAGGAAAGCAATTCTTGCCTTCTGTCGCCTGGCGCACCGGACAGTCCAGTGCACCACCGGACACTGTCCGGTGCGGATCTCTTTCCTTATTTGGCGAAGCCGACCGTTGCAGATTCAGAGCCGTTGGCGCACCGGGCATTGTCCGGTGCACACCAGACAATCCGGTGCCCCCTTGTGACCGTTGGCTCGGCCACGCGTCACGCGCGGAATCCTCGGCCGACCGTTGGCTCACCGGACAGTCCGGTGCGCCACCGGACAGTCCGGTGATTTATAGCCGTACGCCGTTAATCACTTCCCGAGAGCGACGACTTCGCCTGTGAATGGCTCACCGGACAGTCCGGTGCACCACCGGACAGTCCGGTGATTTATAGTCGTACACCGCCGTCGAAGTCCCGAGAGCAGCAAGGTCGCCAGAGCCAGCCTGGCGCACCGGACACTGTCCGGTGCACCACCGAACAGTCCGGTGCACCCAGACTGAGCAGACTTTGGCTAAACGAGCCAAGTCATCTCCAAATTGATTTCTCCTGTTTCCAGCACTTAGACATAATACATTAGTTCTCAAAACAATGTACTAAGTCTAGAAACATACCTTTAGACTTGATTTGCACTTTGTCCATCAATTGGCATAGATTAACAATTAAGCACTTGTGTTGGCACTCAATCACCAAAATACTTAGAAATGGCCCAAGGGCACATTTCCCTTTCAATCTCCCCCTTTTTGGTGATTTATGCCAACACAACAAAAAGCAACTAAAGAAGTGCAACATCAATGCAAATGAGAACTCAAAATTGTTTTGATTCAAATTTGGCATATATGGATCATTCTTTGCCACCACTTGGTTTTGTTTTTGCAAATCAACTTCAATTTTCTATCTCTAAGTCAAACACACTTGTTGAGACATAAAAGAGTTGTTTCAAGAGAAATTGATCAAAGATTTCAAAAGCTCCCCCTTTTTCCCATAATCGACTATTCTTCCCACAAGAGGCCAACTTTTGACAAAAGAGACAAAAAGAGAGTTTTGACAAGCCAAAAGCTCTATTCTCCTATTTTCAAAAATTCTCAAGTGGTAGCTGATCCATTTATTGCTTTGGCCTTATTTTTCTCCCCCTTTGGCATCAAGCACCAAAACGGGATCAATCTTGGCCCTTAAACCTCATTGCCTCACCAAAATCTTCAAACGAGAGTACAAAGGCAATAAGAATATGGGGATGAACTTGGAGTGAGTTACCCTCTCATCGGAGTGCAGTGGAAGTCTTGCATGGTCCAAGTTCACCTTTTCCCTTTCAATCCACCTTTGAGACTAAATCAAACAAGCTCAAACACATGGTTATTCTCAAAGGGTCAAGTTGTAGCACATCTCCCCCTAAATATGTGCATCACTTGCAAAAGGACTTGCGAGGTCCGGGGAGTGTTTGTACAACTTGAGCACCATAAGTAAACAACAAAATGCATAAGGAACATGATCAAAGGCATAAACACATGTATGCTATAAATCAATCCAAGTTCCGCGAATCTAAGACATTTAGCTCACTACGCAGCCTGCAAAAGGTCTTCTCATCTAAAGGCTTGGTAAAGATATCGGCTAGCTGGTTCTCGGTGCTGATATAAAACACTTCGATATCTCCCTTTTGCTGGTGGTCTCTCAAAAAGTGATGTCGGATGTCAATGTGCTTTGTGCGGCTGTGCTCAACAGGATTATCCGCTATGTGGATAGCACTCTCATTATCACATAGGAGTGGGACTTTGCTCAAATTGTAGCCAAAGTCCCGGAGGGTTTGCCTCATCCAAAGTAGTTGCGCGCAACACTGTCCAGCGGCAACATACTCGGCCTCAGCGGTGAATAGGGCAACGAAAGTTTGTTTCTTAGAATTCCATGACACCAGGGACCTTCCTAAGAATTGGCATGTCCCCGATGTACTCTTCCTATCGACCTTACATCTAGCATAGTCGGAATCTGAATATCCAATCAAATCAAAGGTAGACCCCTTTGGATACCAGATCCCGAAGCAAGGCGTAGCGACTAAATATCTAATAATTCGCTTCACAGCCACTAAGTGACACTCCTTAGGATCGGATTGAAATCTAGCACACATGCATACGCTAAGCATAATATCCGGTCTACTAGCACACAAATAAAGTAAAGACCCTATCATAGACCGGTATGCCTTTTGATCAACGGACTTACCTCCTTTGTTGAGGTCGGTGTGTCCGTCGGTTCCATCGGAGTCTTTGCGGGCTTGGCGTCCTTCATCCCAAACCGCTTTAGCAAGTCTTGCGTGTACTTTGCTTGGGAGATGAAAGTGCCGTCCTTGAGTTGCTTCACTTGGAACCCAAGGAAGTAGTTCAACTCGCCCATCATCGACATCTCGAATTTCTGCGTCATCACCCTGCTAAACTCTTCACACGACTTTTGGTTAGTAGAACCAAATATTATGTCATCGACATAAATTTGGCACACAAAAAGATCACCATCGCAAATCTTAGTGAAAAGAGTTGGATCGGCTTTCCCAACCTTGAAAGCATTAGTAATTAAAAAGTCTCTAAGGCATTCATACCATGCTCTTGGGGCTTGCTTAAGTCCATAGAGCGCCTTAGAAAGCTTACATACGTGGTCGGGGTACCGTTCATCCTCGAAGCCAGGGGGTTGCTCCACGTACACCTCCTCCTTGATTGGCCCGTTGAGGAAAGCGCTCTTCACATCCATTTGGAACAACCTGAAAGAGTGGTGAGCGGCATATGCTAGCAAAATATGAATGGACTCTAGCCTAGCCACAGGAGCAAAAGTCTCCTCAAAGTCCAAACCTGCGACTTGGGCATAACCTTTTGCCACAAGTCGAGCCTTGTTCCTTGTCACCACCCCATGCTCGTCTTGTTTGTTGCGGAACACCCACTTGGTTCCCACAACATTTTGCTTGAGACGAGGCACCAGTGTCCAAACTTCATTTCTCTTGAAGTTGTTGAGCTCTTCCTGCATGGCCAACACCCAGTCCGGATCTAGCAAGGCCTCTTCTACCCTGAAAGGCTCAATAGAAGAGACAAAGGAGTAATGCTCACAAAAATTAACTAATCTAGAACGAGTAGTTACTCCCTTGCTAATGTCACCCAAAATTTGGTCGACGGGATGATTCCTTTGTATCGTCGCTCGAACTTGGGTTGGAGGTGCCGGTTGGGCTTCTTCCTCCATCACATGATCATCTTGTGCTCCCCCTTGATCACATGCCTCCTCTTGATGAACCTGTTCATCATCTTGAGTTGGGGGATGCACCATTGTTGAGGAAGAAGGTTGATCTTGCTCCAATTGTTCCTGTGGTCGCACATCCCCAATCACCATTGTGTGTATTGCGGCCGTTGGAACGTCTTCTTCATCTACATCATCAAGATCAACAACTTGCTCTCTTGGAGAGCCATTAGTCTCATCAAATACAACGTCGCTAGAGACTTCAACCAAACCCGATGATTTGTTGAAGACTCTATACGCCTTTGTATTTGAGTCATAACCTAATAAAAACCCTTCTACAGCTTTGGGAGCAAACTTAGAGTTTCTACCTCTCTTTACTAGAATGTAACATTTGCTCCCAAATACACGAAGGTAAGACACATTGGGTTTGTTACCGGTTAGAAGCTCATACGAAGTCTTCTTGAGGAGGCGGTGAAGGTAGACCCGGTTGATGGCGTGACAAGCCATGTTCACGGCTTCCGACCAAAACCGCTCGGGGGTCTTGAACTCTCCAAGCATCGTCCTTGCCATGTCTATGAGCGTCCTGTTCTTCCTCTCTACCACACCATTTTGCTGTGGTGTGTAGGGAGCGGAGAACTCGTGCTTGATCCCTTCCTCCTCAAGGTACTCCTCCACTTGAAGGTTCTTGAACTCGGACCCGTTGTCGCTCCTTATATTCTTCACCTTGAGCTCAAACTCATTTTGAGCTCTCCTTAGGAAGTGCTTGAGGGTCCCTTGGGTTTCAGATTTATCCTGCAAGAAGAATACCCAAGTGAAGCGGGAAAAATCATCAACTATAACAAGACCATACTTACTTCCTCCTATACTTAGATAGGCGACGGGTCCGAAGAGGTCCATATGAAGCAACTCCAGAGGTCTTGATGTGGTCATCACATTTTTGTCATGATGAGAGCTTCCCACCTGTTTACCTGCTTGACAAGCTGCACAAGGTCTATCTTTTTCGAAAGTTACATTAGTTAGACCTATCACGTGTTCTCCCTTTAGAAGCTTGTGAAGGTTCTTCATCCCCACATGAGCTAGACGGCGATGCCACAGCCAGCCCATGCTAGTCTTCGCAATTAAGCATGCATCTAGACCGGCCTCCTCTTTAGCAAAATCAACTAAATAGAGTTTGTCGTCTAATACACCCTTAAAAGCAAGTGAACCATCACTTCTTCTAAAGACAAACACATCTACATTTGTGAATAAGCAATTATAACCCATATTACAAAGCTGACTCACAAACAACAAGTTATATCCAAACGACTCAACTAGGAACACATTAGAAATGGAGTGCTCGGAAGAAATAGCAATTTTTCCTAATCCTTTCACCTTGCCTTGATTCCCGTCACCGAATATGATTGAATCTTGGGAATCCTTGTTCTTGACGTAGGAAGAGAACATCCTCTTTTCTCCCGTCATGTGGTTTGTGCATCCACTGTCGATAATCCATCTTGAGCCCCCGGATGCATAAACCTGCAAGGCAAATTTAGGCTTGGGTCTTAGGTACCCAACTCTTGTTGGGTCCTACAAGGTTAGTGACAATATCCTTAGGGACCCAAATGCAAGTTTTATCTCCCTTGCATTTTGCCCCTAATTTCCTAGCAATCACCTTTCTATCCTTTCTACAAATTGCAAAGGAAGCATTGCAAGCATGATAAATTGTAGAAGGTTCACTAATCTTCCTAGGAACATCAGCAACATTTCTCCTAGGCATATGATGAATGACATTTCTCCTAGGCATATCTCTACCATGCATATAGGAAGAACTTGAAGCAAACATTGCATTTGAATCATAAGCATTACAACTCCTATCATGATGAATATTTCTAGAAAAATTCCTATAAATAAATGCATGGTTCTTTTGAGCACTATTAGCCATAGGGGCCTTCCCTTTCTCCTTGGTGGAGATGGAAGCCTTATGGCTTGTTAAGTTCTTGACTTCCCTCTTGAAGCCAAGACCATCCTTAATTGAGGGGTGTCTACCAATCGTGTAGGCATCCCTTGCAAATTTTAGTTTGTCAAATTCACTCTTGCTAGTCTTAAGTTGGGCATTAAGACTAGCCACTTCATCATTCAATTTGGAGATTGAAACTAGGTGTTCACTACAAGCATCAACATTAAAGTCTTTACACCTATTGCAAACTACAACATGTTCTACACAAGATGTTGATTTATTAGCTATTTCTAACTTAGCATTCAAATCATTATTTATGCTCTTTAAGCTAGAGATAGAGTCATGGCAAGTAGACAATTCATAAGAAAGCATTTCATTTCTTTTAATTTCTAAAGCAAGGGATTTTTGTGCTTCTACAAACTTATCATGCTCTTCATACAAGAGATCCTCTTGCTTTTCTAATAACCTATTCTTATCATTCAAGGCATCAATTAATTCATTAATCTTATCAACCTTGGTTCTATCTAGGCCCTTGAATAAACATGAATAATCTATTTCATCATCATCACTAGACTCATCCTCACTTGAAGAAGCATAAGCAGTATTGTTTTGAGTACATACCTTCTTCTCTTTTGCCATGAGGCATGTGTGATGCTCGTTGGGGAAGAGGGCCGACTTGTTGAAGGCGGTGGCGGCGAGTCCTTTGTTGTCGGAGTCGGACGACGAACAATCCGAGTCCCACTCCTTGCCAAGGTGTGCCTCGCCCTTATCCTTCTTGTAAGACTTCTTTTCCCTCTTGTTCCCTTGTTCCTGGTCACTAACATTATCGGGACAATTAGCGATAAAATGACCAATCTTACCACATTTGAAGCATGAACGCTTCCCTTCGTCTTGGTCTTGTTGGGATGCTCCTTGCGACCCCTTAGCGCCGTCTTGAAACGCTTGATGATGAGGGCCATCTCCTCATCATTAAGCCCGGCCACCTCAACTTGCGCCACCTTGCTAGGTAGCGCCTCCTTGCTCCTCGTTGCCTTGAGAGCAATAGTTTAAGGCTCTTGGATTGGGCCATTCAATGCATCGTCGACGTATCTTGCCTCCTTGATCATCATCCGCCCGCTTACAAACTTTCCAAGTATCTCCTCGGGCGTCATCTTGGTGTACCTAAGATTCTCACGAATATTGTTCACAAGATGTGGATCAAGTACGGTAAAAGACCTTAGCATTAGGCGGACGACGTCGTGGTCCGTCCATCGCGTGCTTCCATAGCTCCTTATTTTGTTGACGAGGGTCTTGAGCCGGTTGTACGTTTGGGTTGGCTCCTCGCCCCTGATCATTGCGAATCTCCCAAGTTCGCCCTCCACCAACTCCATCTTGGTGAGCATGGTGACGTCGTTCCCCTCATGTGAGATCTTGAGGGTGTCCCAAATCTGCTTGGCGTTATCCAAGCCGCTCACCTTATGATATTCGTCCCTGCACAATGAGGCTAGAAGAACAGTAGTAGCTTGTGCATTTTTGTGAATTTGCTCATTTATAAACATGGGACTATCAGTACTATCAAATTTCATTCCACTCTCGACTATCTCCCATATGCTTGGATGGAGAGAGAACAAGTGACTACGCATTTTGTGGCTCCAAAATCCGTAGTCCTCTCCATTAAAGTGAGGAGGTTTACCGAATGGAATGGAGAGTAAATGAGCATTGTTACTTTGCGGAATACGAGAGTAATCAAAAGAAAAGTTCGAATTGATCGTTTTCTTTTTCTCGTAGTCGTTGTCATCGTTGTCCTTTTGGGAAGAAGAGGACTCGTTGTTGTCGTCGTAGTAGACGATCTCCTTGATGCGCCTTGTCTTCTTCTTCTTCCCATCTTTTCGTTTGTAGCCCGAGCCCGAGTCGGTAGGCTTGTCATCTTTCGGCTTGTTGATGAAGGACTCCTTCTCCTTATCATTGATCACAATCCCCTTGCCCTTAGGATCCATCTCTTCGGGCGATTAGTCCCTTTCTTGAAGAGAACGGCTCTGATACCAATTGAGAGCACCTAGAGGGGGGTGAATAGGTGATCCTGGGAAACTTGAAAACTTAATGCCACAAAACTTGATTAGGAGTTAGCACAATAATACCAAGTGGCTAGAGAGGAGTCTTAGCAAAACACAATAACCACAAAGAGATCAACACAGAAATGGCACAGTGGTTTATCCCGTGGTTCGGCCAAGTCCAACGCTTGCCTACTCCACGTTGTGGCGTCCCAACGGACGAGGGTTGCAATCAACCCCTCTCAAGCGGTCCAAAGACCCACTTGAATACCACGGTGTTTTGCTTTGTTTACTATATCCCGTTCGCGAGGAATCTCCACAACTTGGAGCCTCTCGCCCTTACACTTTGATGTTCACAAAGAAGCACGGAGTAAGGGAGGGATGAGCAACACACACAAGACACAAAATCAGAGCGACAACACGCACACAAGTCGCAACAAGAGCTCACAACACAACCCGACAAGTTCACAACTCAAATGAAGCTCTAGTTGCTATCACAAAGAATCAAATGCGCGGAATCGAAGTCTTGGTGCTTAGGAATGCTTGGTGTGCTCCTCCATGCGCCTAGGGGTCCCTTTTATAGCCCTAAGGCAGCTAGGAGCCGTTGAGAGCATTCCAGGAAAGCAATTCTTGCCTTCTGTCGCCTGGCGCACCGGACAGTCCGGTGCACCACCGGACACTGTCTGGTGTGGATCTCTTTCCTTATTTGGCGAAGCCGACCGTTGCAGATTCAGAGCCGTTGGCGCACCGGACACTGTCCGGTGCACACCGGACAGTCCGGTGCCCCCTTGTGACCGTTAGCTCGGCCACGCGTCACGCGCGGAATCCTCGGCCGACCGTTGGCCCGGCTGACCGTTGGCTCACCGGACAGTCCAGTGCGCCACCGGACAGTCCGGTGATTTATTGCCGTACGTCGTTAATCACTTCACGAGAGCGACGACTTCGCCTGTGAATGGCTCACCGGACAGTCTGGTGCACCACCGGATAGTCCGGTGATTTATAGTCGTACACCGCCGTCGAAGTCCTGAGAGCAGCAAGGTCGCTAGAGCCAGCCTGGCGCACTGGACACTGTCCGGTGCACCCAGACTGAGCAGACTTTGGCTGAACGAGCCAAGTCATCTCCAAATTGATTTCTCCTGTTTCCAGCACTTAGACATAATACATTAGTTCTCAAAACAATGTACTAAGTCTAGAAACATACCTTTAGACTTGATTTGCACTTTGTCCATCAATTGGCATAGATTAACAATTAAGCACTTGTGTTGGCACTCAATCACCAAAATACTTAGAAATGGCCCAAGGGCACATTTCCCTTTTAGGTATACCTTTTGATCTACGGATTTACCTCCCGTGTCGAGGTCGAGATGCCCATTGGTTCCCATGGGTGTCTTGATGGGCTTGGCATCCTTCATCCCAAACTTGTTTAGAATATCTTGAATATACTTTGTTTGGCTAATGAAGGTGCCCTCTTGGAGTTGCTTCACTTGAAATCCTAAGAAGTACTTCAACTCCCCCATCATAGACATCTCGAATTTTTGTGTCATGATCCTACTAAACTCTTCACATGTAGATTCGTTAGTAGACCCAAATATAGTATCATCAACATAAATTTGGCATACAAACAAATCATTTGCAAGTGTTTTAGTAAATAGAGTAGGATCGGCCTTTCCAACTTTGAAGCCATTAGTGATAAGGAAATCTCTTAGGCATTCATACCATGCTCTTGGGGCTTGCTTGAGCCCATAAAGCGCCTTAGAGAGTTTATATACATAGTTAGGGTACTTACTATCTTCAAAGCCGGGAGGTTGCTCAACATAGACCTCCTCCTTGATTGGTCCATTGAGGAAGGCACTTTTCACATCCATTTGATAAAGCTTAAAGCCATGGTAAGTAGCATAGGCAAGTAAAATGCGAATTGACTCAAGCCTAGCTACGGGTGCATAGGTTTCACCGAAATCCAAACCTTCGACTTGTGAATATCCCTTGGCCACAAGTCGGGCTTTGTTCCTTGTCACCATACCATGCTCATCTTGCTTGTTGCGGAAAACCCACTTGGTTCCTACAACATTTTGGTTAGGACGTGGAACTAAATGCCATACCTCATTCCTAGTGAAGTTGTTGAGCTCCTCTTGCATCGCCACCACCCAATTCGAATCTTGAAGTGCTTCCTCTACCTTGTGTGGCTCAATAGAGGAAACAAAAGAGTAAAGTTCACAAAAATGAGCAACACGAGATCGAGTTGTTACCCCCTTTTGAATATCGCCGAGGATGGTGTTCACGGGGTAATCTCGTTGGATTGCTTGGTGGACTCTTGGGTGTGGCGGTCTTGGAACTTGTTCATCTTCCTTATCTTGATCATGGGTATCTCCCCTTGATCATTGCTCTCCTCTTGAGGCGGCTCATTATCTTGATCTTCTCCTTCATCATCTTGAACCTCACCCTCATCTTGAGTTGGTGGAGATGCTTGCATGGACGAAGATGGTTGATCTTGTGCATTTGGAGGCTCTTCGGATTCCTTAGGACACACATCCCCAATGGACATGTTCCTTAGTGCGACGCATGGAGCCTCTTCATCATCTAGCTCATCAAGATCAACTTGCTCTACTTGAGAGCCATTAGTCTCATCAAACACAATGTCACAAGAAACTTCAACTAGTCCAGAGGACTTGTTAAAGACTCTATATGCCTTATGTTTGAATCATATCCTAGTAAAAAGCCTTCTACAGCCTTAGGAGCAAATTTGGATTTTCTACATCTTTTAACAAGAATAAAGCATTTGCTACCAAAGACTCTAAAATATGAAACATTTGGCTTTTTACCAGTTAGGAGTTTGTATGATGTCTTCTTGAGGATTCGGTGTAGATACAACCGGTTGATGGCGTAGCAGGCGGTGTTGACCGCCTCGGCCCAAAACCGATCCGAAGTCTTGTACTCATCAAGCATGGTTCTTGCCATGTCCAATAGAGTTCGATTCTTCCTCTCCACTACACCATTTTGTTGTGGCGTGTAGGGAGAAGAGAACTCATGCTTGATGCCCTCCTCCTCAAGGAAGCCTTCAATTTGAGAGTTCTTGAACTCCGTCCCATTATCGCTTCTAATCTTTTTGATCCTTAAGCCGAATTCATTTTGAGCCCGTCTCAAGAATCCCTTTAAGGTTTCTTGGGTATGAGATTTTTCCAGCAAAAAGAACACCCAAGTGAAGCGAGAATAATCATCCACAATAACTAGACAGTACTTACTCCCGCCGATGCTTATGTAAGCAATCGGGCCGAATAGGTCCATGTGTAGGAGCTCGAGTGGCCTGTCATTCATCATGATGTTCTTGTGTGGATGATGAACACCAACTTGCTTTCCTGCCTGACATGCGCTACAAATCCTGTCTTTCTCAAAATGAACATTTGTTAGTCCCAAAATGTGTTCTCCCTTTAGAAGCTTGTGAAGATTCTTCATTCCAACATGTGCTAGTCGGCGATGCCAGAGCCAGCCCATGTTAGTCTTAGCAATTAAGCAAGTGTCAAGTTCAGCTCTATCAAAATCTACTAAGTATAGCTGACCCTCCAATACTCCCTTAAATGCTACTGAATCATCACTTCTTCTAAAGACAGTAACACCTATATCCGTAAAAAGACAGTTGTAACACATTTTACATAATTGCGAAACTGAAAGCAAGTTATAATCTAAAGAATCTACAAGAAAAACATTGTATCAGGGACCATAATTAGGGGTACCCCCAAGACTCCTAAACTCGGCTGGTAACCACCATCAGCACAAGCTGCAAAGGCTTGATGGGCGTAATACAGGTCAAAGCTCCGTCCACTCAAGGGACACAATCTCGCCTCGCCCGAGCCCAGCCTCAGGCAGGAACAGTAGACCTAGGTGGATTCATGCCTCGCCCGAGGGCCTCCTCAAGCAACGGGCGCACCTTCGACTCGCCCGAGGCCCAGCTCGGGCAGGCTTCACAGTGAAGCAACCTTGGCCAGATCGCCTCGCCAACCGACCGTATCGCAGGAGCATTCAATGCAAGGATCGCCTGACACCTTATCCTGACGCGCGTTCCTCAGTCGGTAGGGCCGAAGTGACCGCAGTCACTTCGCCCCTCCACTGACTGACCTGACAGGAAAACAACATCGCCTGCCCTGCTCCGACTGCTGTGCCATCCGCCAGGGTGAGGCTGATAGCAGCCGAGTCCAGCCCCAGGCACCATAGGAAGCTCCGCCTCGCCCGACCCTAGGGCTCGGCCCCCGCCTCGACCTCGGAAGACGGTCTCCGCCTCGCCCGACCCCAGGGCTCGGACTCAACCTCGACCTCGGAAGACGGTCTCCGCCTCGCCCGACCCCAGGGCTCGGGCTCAACCTCGACCTCGGAGGAGTCACCGCCTCGCCCGACCTTGGGCTCGGACCGACCACGTCACAAGGGGGTACATCATTACCCTACCCCTAGCTAGCTCAGGCTACGGGGAACAAGACCGGCGTCCCATCTAGCTCGCCCCAGTAAACAAGTAATGATGGCACCCCGCGTGCTCCCATAACGACGGCGGTTCTCAGCCCCCTATGGAAGCAAGGAGACGTCAGCAAGGACCCGACAGCCCCGACAGCTGTGCTTCTACATGGCTCAAGCGCTCCTCCGACGGCCACGACATCACATGAACAGGGCACTAACACCTCTCCGACAGCCACGTCAGCATGTACATAGGGCTCTGGCTCCTCTCTGCCGGACACGTTAGCACGTTGCTACACCCCCATTGTACACCTGGACCCTCTCCTTACATCTATAAAAGGAAGGTCTAGGGCCCTCGTACGAGAAGGTGGCCGCGCGGGAGGACGGGCTGACGAACAGGCTCTCTCTCTCCCTCGTGAACGCTTGTAACCCCCTACTGCAAGTGCATCCGCCCTGGGCGCAGGATAACACGAAGCCGCGGTTTTCCCCCTTGTGTTCCATCTCACGTCGACCCATCTGGGCTGGGACACGCAGCGACAATTTACTCGTCGGTCCAGGGACCCCCCGGGGTCGAAACGCCGACAGTTGGCGCGCCAGGTAGGGGCCTACTGCGTGTTGACGAACAGCTTCCCTTCAAGCTCCAGATGGGTAGTCTCCAGCAACCTCTCCAGCCCGAGATGCTGCTCCGTTTCGAGAGTCTCGAGTTCATGTCCCTCGACGGCAGCTACGACATGGTACTCCTTCCTCCGCCGTGCGACAACAACAATAGCGGCCGTCAGCCCGCCCGACGTCGAAGGAATCGACGACGTCTTCCCCCCATGGCGGAAGAGCAGCGTCCGGGCCTGTCCCGTCACCCTCCCCGCCACAGGAGGAGGAGGCGGGGCAACCATGGCCAAGCAGGAGGCGGCACCTCGTTGGCTATCGAGCGAGTCGACGACGCCGGCGCCCCAGCGGGGGACACGTCGGGCGTTGACCTCGCGTCTAAGACGAAGACGAGCGTCGTCTCCCCGCAACACGCCAACCCCAAGCGGATGGATGATGCCAGCACGCTCGCGAAGGACTTGCTGGGCGTTAGCCTCGTACCTGAGATAACGGTGCAGTCCGTCCCCGACGCGACATCGTCACCATCCGTCGATCAAGAGGTACCGTCTGTTTTCGACCCTGTGCCTTTTAGATTCAGCTTCGACCCACCAAGCGACCCCGCTTCGGTGGACGCTTTCATAAAGGCATATCCTAACCTTTCGGGGTACCATATGTGGTCAACCTGGGACCGACTGACGGCCGTCTCGACCTACGAACCCCCGGGTTCCGAGGAAGATGACGAGCCTGACTCTGGTTGGGATTTCTCCAGGCTCAGTAACCCCAGTGCCATGCGAGACTTCATGGCCGCATGTGACTACTGCCTCTCCAGTTACTCCGATGGTGGCCACAACCTCGACGACGAGGACTGTGGCCCAAGTCGCGAATGTTTCCACATCAATCTAAGGGGTCTCGACGAAGGCAACCACCTTGGTATGCCGGAGGATGGTGACCCCCCTAGGCCTGCGCCTCGCGTTGACATCCTTCGGGAGCTAGCTGTGGTCCCAGTCCCTGCGGGGGGTCAGGACACACAGCTCGAGCAAATCCACGAGATGCAGGCCAGGCTCGACGAGGAAGCAGGACAACTTGTGCAGCTCCGGCAGAACATCGGGCAGGAGTGGGCAGGCCGAGCACCAGCCAAAGAAGCGTGTCATCTGGCCCAGGACGTCCAGCACTGCATCGTTGACGATGCCAGGGCAAGGCTGCCCCCGGCTTCCAGTGGGGTCGGCCAGAACTTGGCTACAGCAGCAATACTACTTCGAGCGATGCCGGAGCCATCCACTACCGAGGGGCGGCATATCCAGGGAGAGCTCAAGAATCTCCTGGAGGATGCCAAGGTCCGACGGGCCAAAAGCTCTGCCTCCCGAAGGCAGGGGTACCCCCCGGAGCATTGCACCGCGACTTCCCGATTCATGCGGGAAGCCTCGGTCCACACCGGGCGCACACGGGACGCAACGCCTGCGACCCCGGGTCACCTCGGCAACGAGCACCACCGCCGCGACCGTCGAGCCCACCTCGACGAGAAGGTGCGTCGAGGCTACCACCCCAGGCGTGGGGGACGCTATGACAGTGGGGAGGATCGGAGTCCCTCGCCCGAACCACCCGGTCCACAAGCTTTCAGCTGGGCCATACGACGGGCGCCGTTCCCGACCCGGTTCCGAGCCCCGACTACCATCACCAAGTACTCAGGGGAAACAAGGCCGGAACTGTGGCTCGCGGACTACCGGCTGGCCTGCCAGCTGGGTGGAACGAACGATGACAACCTCATCATCCGCAACCTCCCCCTGTTCCTCTCCGACGCTGCCCGGGCCTGGCTGGAGCATCTACCTCCTGCGCAGATCTCCAACTGGGACGACCTGGTCAAAGCCTTCGCCGGAAACTTCCAAGGCACATACGTGCGCCCTGGGAACTCCTGGGATCTCTGAAGCTGCCGCCAGCAGCCAGGCGAATCCCTATGGGACTACATCCGGTGATTTTCGAAGCAGCGCACCAAGCTGCCTAACATCACCGACTCAGATGTCATCGGCGCGTTCCTCGCCGGCACCGCTTGCCACGACCTGGTGAGCAAGCTGGGTCGCAAGACCCCCACTAGGGCAAGCGAGCTGATGGACATCGCCACCAAGTTTGCCTCTGGCCAGGAGGCGGTCGAGACCATCTTCCGGAAGGACAAGCAGCCTCAGGTGTGCCAGCAGGAAGACATCCCCGAGGCGTCCGCTCAGCGCGGCACGAAGAAGAAGGGCAAGAAGAAGTCGCAAGCGAAACGTGACACCGCCGACGTAGATCTTGTTGCTGCCGCCGAGCACAGGAACCCTCGGAAGCCTCCCGGAGGGGCCAGCCTGTTCGACAAGATGCTCAAGGAGTCGTGCCCCTATCATCAGGGACCCGTCAAGCACACCCTTGAGGAGTGCGTCATGCTTCGGTGCTACTTCCATAAGGTCGGGCCCCCGACGGAAGGTGGCAAAGGCCATGACAACAACAAGAAGGAGGGCCACAAAGCAGAGGAGTTCCCCGAGGTCCACGACTGCTTCATGATCTATGGTGAGCAAGTGGCGAACGCCTCGGCTCGGCACCGCAAGCAGGAACACTGGGAGGTCTGCTCGGTGAAGGTGGCGGCGCCAGTCTACCTAGACTGGTCCGACAAGCCCATCACCTTCGACCAAGGCGACCACCCCGACCGCGTGCCGAGCCTAGGGAAGTACCCGCTCGTTGTCGATCCCGTCATTGGCAACGTCAGGCTTACCAAGGTCCTCATGGACGGAGGCAGGAGCCTCAACATCATCTACGCCGAGACCCTCGGGCTCTTGCAGATCGATCTGTCCACGATCCGGGCCGGTGCGGCGCCCTTTCACGGGATCATCCCCGGGAAGCGCGTCCAACCCCTTGGGCAACTCGATCTGCCCATCTGCTTCGGGACTCCCTCCAACTTCCGAAAGGAAACCCTCACGTTCGAGGTGGTCGGGTTCCGAGGAACCTACCACGCAGTGCTGGGGAGACCATGCTACGCCAAGTTCATGGCCGTCCCCAACTACACTTACCTCAAGCTCAAGATGTCGGGCCCCCAACGGGGTCATCACTGTCGGCTCCACGTACCGACACGTGTACGAATGCGACGTGGAGTGCGTGGAGTACGCTGAGGCCCTCGCCGAATCCGAGGCCCTCAACGCCGACCTGGAGAGCCTCTCCAGGGAGGTGCTAGATGCGAAGCGCCACGCCGGCAACTTTGAGCCAGCAGAGGTGGTTAAGTCTGTCCCTCTCGACCCCAGCAACGACGCCTCCAAGCAAGTCCGGATCGGCTCCGAGCTCGACCCCAAATAGGAAGCAGTGCTCGTCGACTTTCTCCGCGCGAACGCAGAGGTTTTTGCGTGGAGTCCCTCGGACATGCCTGGCATACCGAGGGATGTCGCCGAGCACTCGCTGGATATCCGAGCTGGAGCCTGACCCGTGAAGCAGCCTCTACGCCGATTCGATGAAGAAAAGCGCAGAGCCATAGGCGAGGAGATCCACAAGCTGATGGCTGCAGGGTTCATCAAAGAGGTATTCCATCCCGAATGGCTAGCCAACCCTATGCTTGTGAAAAAGAAAGGTGGGAAGTGAAGGATGTGTGTAGACTACACTGGTCTAAACAAAGCATGTCCGAAGGTTCCCTACCCTCTGCCTCGCATCGATCAAATCGTGGATTCCACTGCTGGGTGCGAAACCCTGTCATTCCTTGATGCCTACTTAGGGTATCACAAAATCAGGATGAAAGAGTCCGACCAGCTCGCGACTTCTTTCATCACACCTTTTGGCATGTACTGCTATATTACTATGCCATTCGGTTTAAGGAATGCAGGCGCGACATACCAAAGGTGCATGAACCACGTGTTCGGAGAGCACATTGGCCAAACGGCCGAGGCTTACGTCGATGACATCGTTGTCAAGACGAGGAAAGCCTCCGACCTCCTCTCTGACCTTGAAACGACATTCAAGTGTCTGAGAGCGAAGGGTGTGAAACTCAATCCCGAGAAGTGTGTCTTCGGAGTGCCCCGAGGCATGCTACTGGGGTTCATCGTCTCCAAGCGGGGCATCGAGGCCAACCCGGAGAAGATCGCGGCCATCAACAACATGGGGCCTATCAAGGACTTGAAAGGAGTACAGAGGGTCATGGGATGTCTTGCGGCTCTGAGCCGCTTCATCTCGCGCCTCGGCGAAAGAGGCCTACCCTTGTACCGCCTCTTAAGGAAGACCGAGCGCTTCACTTGGACCCCCGAGGCCGAGGAAGCCCTCGGGAACTTGAAGGCGCTCCTTACAAGCGCGCCCATCCTGGTGCCCCCTGCTGCCGGAGAAGCCCTCTTGATCTACGTAGCCGCAACCACTCAGGTGGTCAGCGCCGTGATCGTGGTTGAGAGACGAGAAGAAGGGCATGCATTGCTCGTCGAGAGGCCGGTCTACTTCATCAGTGAGGTACTGTCTGAAACCAAAATCCGCTACTCGCAAATTCAGAAGCTACTGTACGCGGTAGTTCTGACGCGGTGAAAGTTGTGACACTACTTCGAGTCTCATCCAGTGACTATGGTGTCATCCTTCCCCCTGGGGGAGATCATCCAGTGCCGAGAGGCCTCGGGTATGATTGCAAAGTGGGCGGTGGAGATCATGGGCGAGACAATCTCGTTCGCTCCTCGGAAGGCCATCAAGTCCCAAGTCTTGGCGGACTTTGTGGCTGAATGGGTCAACACCCAGCTTCCAGCAGCCCCGATCCAACCGGAACTCTGGACCATGTTTTTCGACGGGTCGCTGATGAAAACAGGAGCGGGCGCGGGCCTGCTCTTCATCTCACCCCTCGGGAAACACCTCCGCTACGTGTTGTGCCTCCATTTCCCGGCGTCCAACAACGTGGCCGAGTACGAGGCTCTGATTAACGTGTTGCGCATCGCCATCGAGCTAGGGGTTCGGCGACTCGCAGCTTGTCATCGACCAAGTCATGAAGAACTCCCACTGCCGTGACCCGAAGATGGAGGCCTACTGCGACGAGGTTCGGCGCCTGGAAGACAAGTTCTATAGGCTCGAGCTCAACCACGTCGCCTGACGGTACAATGAGACTGTGGACGAGCTGGCTAAAATAGCCTCGGGACGGACTACGGTTCCCCCGGACGTCTTCTCCCGAGACCTACATCAACCCTCCATCAAGACCGACGACACGCCCGAGCCCGGGGAGGCCTCAGCTCAGCCCGAGGCACCCTCGGCCCCCGAGGGTGAGGCTCTGCACGTCGAGGAAGAGCGGAATGGGGTCACGCCTAATCGAAACTAGCAGACCTCATACCTGCAATATCTCCACCGAGGAGAACTACCCCTCGACAGAGCCGAAGCTCGGCGACTGGCGCGGCGCGCCAAGTCGTTCGTCTTACTGGGTGACGAGAAGGAGTCTACCACCGCAGCCCCTTAGGCATCCTCCAACGATGCATATCCATCGCCGAAGGTCAGGAGCTATTGCGAGAAATACACTCGGGGGCTTGCGGTCATCACGCAGCGCCTCGAGCCCTCGTTGGAAACGCCTTCCGACAAGGTTTCTACTGGCCAACCACGGTGGCCGACGCCACTAGGATTGTACGCACCTGCCAAGGGTGTCAATTCTACGCAAAGCAGACACACCTGCCCGCTCAGGCCCTGCAAACAATACCCATCACCTGGTCGTTTGCTGTGTGGGGTCTGGACCTCATCGGTCCCTTGCAGAAGGCACCCAGGAGCTTCACACACCTGCTGGTCGCTATCGACAAATTCTCCAAGTGGATTGAGGTCCGACCCCTAAACAGCATCAGGTCCGAACAGGCGGTGGCGTTCTTCACCAACATCATCCATTGCTTTGGGGTCCCGAACTCCATCATCACCGACAACGGCACCCAGTTCACTGGCAGGAAGTTCCTAGACTTCTACGAGGACCACCACATCCGGGTGGACTTGGCCGCTGTAGCTCACCCCATGACGAATGGGCAGGTAGAGCGTGCCAACAGCATGATTCTGCAGGGACTCAAGCCGAGGATCTACAACGACCTCAACAAGTTCGGCAGGTGATGGATGAAGGAACTCCCCTCGGTGATCTGGAGTCTGAGGACGACGCCAAGCCGAGCCACGGGCTTTACGCCGTTCTTTCTAGTCTATGGGGCCGAGGCTATCTTGCCCACAGACTTAGAATACGATTCCCAAGGACAAGGGCGTACGACGACCGAAACAACCAGACCAGCCGAGAAGACTCCCTGGACCGGCTGGAAGAGGCTCGGGACATGGCCTTACTACACTCGGCACGGTATCAGCAGTCTCTGCGACGCTACCACGCCCGAGGGGTTCGGTCCCGAGACCTCCAGGTGGGGGACTTGGTGCTTCGGCTACGACAACACGCCCGAGGGCGCCACAAGCTCACACCCCCCCTGGGAAGGGTCGTTCATCATCGCCAAGATTTTGAAGCCCAGAACATACAAGCTGGCCAACAGTCAGGGCGAGGTCTACAGCAACGCTTGGAACATCCGATAGCTACGTCGCTTTTACCCTTAAGATGTTTTCAAGTCGTTCATATGCCTCGTTCTCTTTACATACACAAATAGAGTCTAACCGTCAAGGAAGGGTCAGCCTTGCCTCGGCAAAGCCCGACCCTCCCTCGGGGGCTAGAAGGGGGGAACCCCCTCTGCGTCAAAATTTTCCTCGGAAAAAAGTCTTTTTTCCAGAACATCTTTCGCGCTTTTCGACTACTTCGATAGCGGGATCCTGAAAACGATGGAGTACACGTAAGCGGCAAGGTCGACCGAGCCGAGGGACTCCTATGCCTCCGGGATACGGATACCTCACTCATCACCTTCTGCGATAAGTAACTCACGCTCGGATAAGCGATTCTGCTAACCCAACAAGTCTTAACGCTCGAAAACTTTTCTGCCAAAACGATTTTTCGTGCCTTCTCGACTATATCGATAACAAAATCCTACGGGCGAGTAAGAGTACACGTAAGCGGCGAGGCCGACCGAGCCGAGGGACTCCTACGCCTCCGGGATACGGATACCTCACTCATCACCTTCCGTGATAAGTAACTCTCGCTCGGATGAGCGATTCTGCTACCGACAAACAAGTCCTGATACTCGAAACAAGGGGAAAAGAGACACAGCTCTAGAACATGACAATGATATGTTTGGGCCTCGGCGGCCGCAAAAAACATATGCACACTACAGACAAACTGTTCCTGTAGGTTCATACATCAATAGGGGGAGCGGCAGCACCCTGGGCATCGTCTCCACCTTCGGCGGAATCTGGCCCGGCCTCGGACGGAGACACGGGCGAAGGATCTCCAGCTCGAAGGAAGATGTCAGTACCGCGCCTGGGCCATCGCCGCCAGGGTCTCCTCCAGGAACCCGGCCCGAGCAGACGGCTTGACCGGCCACTCCGTAGCCTCAGCCAGCTGTCCCCCGAGGGCATCAACCCGGCTCATGGCCTCGGCAGCCCGACTCCGGGGTCGGTCCCGCCAGCGGACGACCTGGCCAGGTTCCGGCTGCCGCTGCTACACCTCCTCGGCCTGGGAAGTCCCCTACTCCTGGGCCGACGAAGTTTCTTCTTGAACCAACTCTGCCTCTGTCCATGCTGACACCGTTGCCTCCGGCTCCGGCTCATCGCAGAGCGGCCGAGGGTTTCTTTAACTAAGCAAGAGAAGCCTCAGGCGGCAAGGCCGACCGAGCCGAGGGACTCCTACGCCTCTGGGATACGGATACCTCACTCGTCACCTTCCACACAGGGCAACTCACACTTGGTTAAGCGGTTCAGCTAGCCGACAGGCGAGACCTGGTGCTCGAAATGAGGAAGAAACACGGTATTACACCCAAAATACCTGGATGTTCAGGCCTCGAAAGCCACAATGAACAGACACCAGCACTCAAGGTGTCATTACAAACGGAACTCCGGTTCCACTCCCGCGGGTATGAACAACCTCCACATCGGAGGGCCTGCGGGACGACAAGCTCCGGGTGACTCGCCGGCGACCTCTGCAGCAGCAGCGATGGTCCCGGGGCGGATGCTCCCGCTGGAAGGCTCTCGTTCGCGTCCCCTTGTAGAGGACGAGAACCAGATATTAAAGCCAAAGAGCCGGAGGTCGGTCCGCGGGTGGCGCTGACGGTCTCATCGGCGAAGAAGCTTTCTCCAGCTGCCACCACCTCAGCACCGACGGTGGTGTCCACCTGCCCACCAACACCGCACCAGCAAGCGCCGGCCGCCCCAAAGCGCACCGGTAGGTCCTCACTCCCGTCCTCACCCCAAAAATGAGAATGGGACCGTCCCAGAACACGAGTACCGCCCTCGCGGCGTATGACGTGTTGTGAGACCCCCTGGTGCGGCTGGCCACCGTCACCCGGACAGAGGACGGAATGCTGCACCCTGGCTGGGCAGTAGCAGTTCGCCTTCCCCGACATGGCTAGAAGACGCCTCCTCCGCAGAGCTGGAGGATGGTTTCCACCCCCAGATGCCGGAGGAAGAAGCGGGACGCCAGCCCACGTGAAGGCAGGCCCCGGCTCGCCTCGCCCTCCTCCCCAGCAAGGATGATGAAGATCCTTGAAGCTGAGGGCGGGGCAGAGGCCGCAGCCCGGCTTGCTTCTCCCCACCATCGAACTGGTGGTCACCGTCTTGGGTGACCATTGGTGAGGGGATGCAGCCGGGTTGCCTGATGAAAATCCTTGAAGCCGAGCGATGGCTGAAAGGTACCAACTTCTGCGAAGTTGCGCTCCTCCAACAACAGCAAGACGAAAGCAACACGGGTGCTCCCCATCCGGGGGCTCGGAAGGTGGAAGGGCGCAATGCATGAGGGGAGTGCGAAGGCGTGGCTACCACCCAGGGAGTCGATCCCTTTTTAAAGGCGACTCTCCCCACTCGCGTCCTCAGGCGTTGCGGACTAAGTCTTCACCAACGCGCTCCAAAGTCCTCCCCCTACGACACGGGAGCTGGGTCCCACACGTCATGCAAGCTGGCCCGGGACAGAAGAAGCCAAACCGCCGCACGTGGAGCGTGTAACCGCCCAGCGGTTATAAGCACTCCTCCACCTTCGCCTAAACTAGCGGGTGAAAGGGCGGACCGCCATGCAGGCGGCATGCAACCGCACCACGAGGATGCACCCCTTCGACTTCGACGCATCCAGCATGGAGTCCTAGGCCCACACGTCATGTAACCGGCGCGCCAGTTACTACATGCGAAAAACTGCACCGCCACTTATGCCAATGCCGCGCCTTCTCGACTGCGGAACTAGTGCCGCGACTCGAGGCAACCCTGCGCATGGCTCTACAGTGCCAACCAAGCGCATCGGTCACGGGTCAGTCAGTCGCGGGAGAAGGCGCGACGGTCGATATGGCCAAAAGTGGGCCGGCAGTAATGGCGGCGGCAGGCAGGCAGAAGCAGTAGTCAAATCGTCTGTAGGCTCACGTCCCCTCCTGGAGCAGCAGGAGAGCCCTCTCCCACGGCGTGAAGACGACGCGCCCGTGTTCCGTCCCTCGAACGGCTCACAACGGCTGCCCCGCGAACCACCCGTCCCGTCGCATTAACTCCACGGCAGGGCAGGCGACACCTTTGGCAGGCGAAGCAGGCGACGCTTCACCTCCGCCATGATGACCGCGTCAAAAAAGGTGCGCCACATCGTTCAATTTCGTATCCTTTTCCTCTTCACCTTTCTCTCTCTTGCTACAGGGACCGAGAAAGGGGATACTCCGAAAGGGATCCTTCTCCGCGAAGGAAGAGGGCTCCGAGCACTCCTACTGATCAGGGGTTCGAAGGCTGGCCCCCTGGAAGGGTTCGACAGCCACCCCAGAGCACTCGGGCCCTGAGCCCACTACTAATCAGATTTCGAAGGTTGGCCCCTCGGAAGGGTTCGACAGCCGCCTTAGAGCACTCGGGCTCCGCGCCCACTACTGATCAGAGGTTCAAAGGCTGGCCCCTCGGAAGGGTTCGACAGCCGCCTCAGAGCACTCGGGCTCCGCGCCCACTACTGGTCAGAGGTTTGAAGGCTGGCCCCTCGGAAGGGTTCGACAGTCGCCTCAGGCTATTCGGGCTCCGCGCCCACTACTGATCAGGGGTTCGAAGGCTGGCCCCCCGAAGGGTTCGACAGCCGCCTCAGAACACGCAGAGCGAGGGATGGCTCTGGGTACGTCCGATGCATGGCCAAGGCTCGAGCTACGCTCCCGAGGTACCCTAGGACATTTCTGAGACCAGCAGGAGCGATTCTGTAACGAAATCCCATCAGAGGGAGGCATCGAGCCCTCGGACCCTATCAAACGGGACCGGGTCCGGCAAATCACCTGCAGGTACTTTTGGAGCGCGCCTCTGGGCCACTAGCCGACCCTTATCGAACGGGGCACGGGCGTCCACTCGGATCACCCGTTAGCAACTCACTGGAGACACCATGTTCGGCGCCCTCCGAGGGCAACATGGCGCTTTCCCCCCTCCTCCTTGCGGAAAGGCGACGAAGGGGCGTATGATAAAAGCCGAGTCAGTCCTTGACTGTCCTCTCGCTCTGTGCAGAGGCTCGCGGGCTACTCTCGCAAACCCGGCTCCGGCCAAACCGTTGACAGCGTCAACATACCAGTCCGAGAACTCGGAACCTGACCATGCACCCGGGCTACGATCAGATCGCATGAGGGAACAACTAGACCGACCTAGGCATCACGAAAAGCATTAAGACCTCGGAGGAGTCAAACCACTCCTCCGAGGCCTCGGGGGCTACACCCGGCGGGTGCGCTCGTGCGCACCCACCGGAACAAAATGTAACCGAGAAAGGCCGGTCCCCTTGCAAAAAAGTGCGACAAAGCCTCCAAGCGAGTACCAACACTCCCTTTGAGGCTCGAGGGCTATTGTCGGGGACCATAATTAGGGGTACCCCCAAGACTCCTAAACTCGGCTGGTAACCACCATCAGCACAAGCTGCAAAGGCCTGATGGGCGCAATACAGGTCAAAGCTCCGTCCACTCAAGGGACACGATCTCGCCTCGCCCGAGCCCAGCCTCGGGCAGGAACAGTAGACCCAGGTGGATTCACGCCTCGCCCGAGGGCCTCCTCAAGCAACGGGCGCACCTTCGACTCGCCCGAGGCCCAGCTCGGGCAGGCTTCGCAGTGAAGCAACCTTGGCCAGATCACCTCGCTAACCGACTGTATCGCAGGAGCATTCAATGCAAGGATCGCCTGACACCTTATCCTGACGCGCGTTCCTCAGTCGGCAGGGCCGAAGTGACCGCAGTCACTTCGCCCCTCCACTGACTGACCTGACAGGAAAACAGCATCGCCTGCCCTGCTCCGACTGCTGTGCCACCCGCCAGGGTGAGGCTGACAGCAGTCGAGTCCAGCCCCAGGCGCCATAGGAAGCTCCGCCTCGCCCGACCCTAGGGATCGGCCCTCGCCTCGACCTCGGAAGACGGTCTCCGCCTTGCCCGACCCCAGGGCTCGGACTCAACCTCGACCTCGGAAGATGGTCTCCGCCTCGCTCGACCCCAGGGCTCAGGCTCAACCTCGACCTCGGAGGAGTCACCGCCTCGCCCAACCTTGGGCTCGGACCAACCACGTCACAAGGGGGTACATCATTACCCTACCCCAAGCTAGCTCAGGCTACGGGGAACAAGACCGGCGTCCCATCTGGCTCGCCCCGGTAAACAAGTAATGATGGCACCCCGCGTGCTCCCATGACGACGGCGGTTCTCAGCCCCTACGGAAGCAAGGAGACGTCAGCAAGGACCCGACAGCCCCGACAACTGTGCTTCTATAGGGCTCAAGCGCTCCTCCGACGGCCACGACATCACATAAACAGGGCACTAACACCTCTCCGACAGCCACGTCGGCATGTACATAGGGCTCTGGCTCCTCTCTGCCGGACACGTTAGCACGTTGCTACACCCCCATTGTACACCTGGACCCTCTCCTTACATCTATAAAAGGAAGGTCCAGGGCCCTCGTACGAGAAGGTGGCCGCGCGGGAGGACGGGCTGACGAACAGGCTCTCTCTCTCTCTCTCTCCCTCACGAACGCTTGTAACCCCCTACTGCAAGCGCATCCGCCCTAGGCGCAGGATAACACGAAGCCGCGGTTTTCCCCCTTGTGTTCCATCTCGCGCCGACCCATCTGGGCTGGGACACACAGCGACAATTTACTCGTCGGTCCAGGGACCCCCCGGGGTCGAAACGCCGACACATTGGAAATGGAATGGTCAGGTGATATAGCGATTTTACCCAATCCTTTGACCAAACCTTGATTTCCATCCCCGAATGTGATAGCTCGTTGGGGATCTTGGTTTTTCTCATAGGAGGGGAACATCTTTTTCTCCCCTGGCATATGGTTTGTGCACCCGCTGTCGATGATCCAACTTGAGCCCCCGGATGCATAAACCTACAAAACAAGTTTAGTTCTTGATTTTAGGTACCCAAACGGTTTTGGGTCCTTTGACATTAGATACAAGAACTTTGGGTACCCAAAGACAAGTCTTTGACCCCTTGTGCTTGTCCCCAACATACTTGGCAACTACTTTGCCGGATTTGTTAGTCAAAACATAGGATGCATCAAAAGTTTTAAATGAAATGTTAGAATCATTTGATGCAATAGGAGTTTTCTTCTTAGGCAATTTTGCATGGGTTGATTGCCTAGAGCTAGATGTCTCACCCTTATACATAAAAGCATGATTAGGGCCAGAGTGAGACTTCCTAGAGTGAATTCTCCTAATTTTGTGCTCGGGATAACCGGCAGGGTACAAAATGTAACCCTCGTTATCCTGAGGCATGGGAGCCTTGCCCTTAACAAAGTTAGACAATCTTTTAGGAGGGGCATTAAGTTTGACATTGTCTCCCTTTTGGAAGCCAATGCCATCCTTGATGCTAGGGCGTCTCCCACTATAGAGCATGCTTCTAGCAAATTTAAATTTTTCATTTTGTAAGTCATGCTCATTAATTTTGGCATTAAGTTGAGCTATGTGATCATTTTGTTTCTTAATTAAAGCTAGGTGATCATGAATATCATCAACATTAATGTCTCTACATCTAGTGCAAATGGAAACATGCTCAATGGTAGATGTAGAGGGTTTGCAAGATTTTAGTTCAACAATCTTAGCATGTAAAATGTCATTTTCATTTCTAAGACTGGAAATGGTATCATTGCAAACATCTAAATTCTTAGCCTTAGCAATTAATTTTTCATTTTCATTTCTAAGGCTAGCAAGAGAGACATTCAATTCTCCAATCTTAGCAAGTAAACTAACATTATTATCTCTAAGACCGGAAATTGAATCATCACAAACATTTGAATCAACCTTAGCAATTAATCTAGCATTCTTATTTTTAAGGTTGGTGATAATATCATGGCACGTGCTTAGCTCACTAGATAATTTTTCACATTTTTCTACCTCTAGAGCATAAGCATTCTTAACCTTAACATGCTTCTTATTTTCCTTAATTAGGAAGTCCTCTTGGGTGTCCAAGAGTTCATCCTTCTCATGAATAGCACTAATTAATTCATTTAATTTTTCTTTTTGTTGCATGTTTAGGTTGGCAAAAAGGGTGCGCAAATTATCCTCCTCATCACTAGAATTATCTTCATCACTAGAGGATGCATATTTAGTGGAGGATCTAGATTTTACCTTCTTCCTTTTGTCGTCCTTTGCCATGAGGCACTTGTGGCCGACGTTGGGAAAGAGGAGTCCTTTGGTGACGGTGATGTTGGCGGCGTCCTCGTCGGAGGAGGAGTCGGTGGAGCTCTCGTCGGAGTTCCACTCGCGGCACACATGGGCATCGCCGCCCTTCTTCTTGTGATACCTCTTCTTTTCTCTCCTCTTGCCCTTCTTGTCGTTATCCCTGTCACTGTCACTTGATAATGGACATTTTGCAATAAAGTGACCGAGCTTACCACACTTGTAGCACACTTTCTTGGAGCGGGATTTATAGTCCTTTTCCCTCCTTTGCTTGAGAATTTGGCGGAAGCTTTTGATGATGAGCGCCATCTCCTTATTGTCGAGCTTGGAGGCGTCAATGGGGAGTCTACTCGATGTAGATTCTTCCTTCTTCTCCTCTGTTGCCTTGAATGCGACCGGTTGTGCTTCGGGTGTGGAGGGGCCATCTTGCTCGATGATTTTCTTTGAGCCTTTGATCATCAACTCAAAGCTCACAAATTTTCCTATTACTTCCTCGGGAGACATTAGTGTGTATCTTGGATCACCACGTATTAATTGAGCTTGCGTAGGGTTAAGAAAAACGAGTGATCTAAGAATAACCTTGACCATTTCATGGTCATCCCATTTGGTGCTCCCGAGGTTGCGCACTTGGTTCACCAAGGTATTGAGCCAGTTGTACATCTCTTGTGGCTCCTCCCCTTGGCGAAGCCTGAAGCGACCGAGTTCCCCCTCGATCGTCTCCCACTTGGTGATTTTGGTCACCTCATCTCCTTCGTGCGCGGTCTTGAGCACGTCCCAAATCTCCTTGGCGCTCTTCAATCCTTGCACTTTGTTATACTCCTCTCGACTTAGAGAGGTGAGGAGTATAGTGGTGGCTTGGGAGTTGAAGTGCACGATTTAGGCCACCTCGTCCTCATCATAATCTTCATCCCCTACGGATGTTACCTGTACACCAAACTCAACAACATCCCATATGCTTTTGTGGAGTGAGGTTAGGTGATATCTCATCATATCACTCCACCTAGAATAATCTTCACCGTCAAACGTCGGTGGTTTGCCTAATGGGACGGAAAGTAATGGAGTATGCTTAGAAATGCGAGGATAGCGTAGGGGGATCTTACTATACTTCTTGCGCTCTTGGCGCTTAGAAGTGACGGACGCGGCATCGGATCCGGATGTAGAGGGCGAGGAAGAGTCGGTCTCGTAGTAGACCACTTTCTTCATTTTCTTCTTCTTCTCGCCACTCTTGTGTGATCGAATGCGTGAAGGGGATCCATCCTTCTTCTTGTTGGCGGACTCCCTTGATGGAGCCTTCCCGTGGCTTGTAGCGGTCTTCTCACCATCGATCACCATCTTCTTAGCGTGATCTCCCGACATCACTTCGAGCGGTTAAGCTATAATGAAGCACCGGGCTCCGATACCAATTGAAAGTCGCCTAGAGGGAGGTGAATAGGGCGAATCTGAAATTTATAAACTTAAGCACAACTACAAGCCGGGTTAGCGTTAGAAATAAGAACGAGTCCGAGAGAGAGGGTGAAAAACAAATCGCGGGCAAATAAAGAGTGAGACGCAAGGATTTGTTTTACCGAGGTTCGGTTCTTGCAAACCTACTCCCCGTTGAGGTGGTCACAAAGACCGGGTCTCTTTCAACCCTTTCCCTCTCTCAAACGGTCACTTAGACCGAGTGAGCTTCTCTTCTCAATCAACTGGGACACAAAGTCTCCGCAAGGACCACCACACAATTGGTGTCTCTTGCCTTGGTTACAATTGATTTGATCACAAGAAAGAATGAGAAAAAGAAGCAATCCAAGCGCAAGAGCTCAAATGAACACAAGTCACTCTCTCACTAGTCACTATTTGATTGGGACTGATCTATGGACTTGGGAGAGGATTTGATCTCTTTGGTGTGTTTTGTATTGAATGCTATAGCTCTTGTAAGGTGTGGGAAGTCAGAAAACTTGGATGCAATGAATGATGGGTGGTTGGGGGTATTTATAGCCCCAACCACCAAACTAGCCGTTTGGAGAAGTCTGCTGTCGCATGGTGCACCGGACAGTCCGGTGCGCCACCGGACACTGTCCGGTGCGCCTGCCACGTCACCAAACCGTTAGATTCCGACCGTTGGAGCTTCTGTCTTCTTGACCACCGGATAGTCCGGTGGTGCACCGGACAGGCACTGTTCACTGTCCAGTGCGCCATTTGGCTCTGCTCTGACTCTAGCGCGCACTGTAGCGCATTTAATGCCTTCTGCAGACGACCGTTGGCGTGAAGTAGCCGTTGCTCCGCTGGCACACAAGACAGTCCGGTGCGCCACCGGACACTGTTCGGTGCTACACCGGACAGTCCGGTGAATTATAGCGGAGCGGCCTCCAGAATTTCCGAAGGTGAGCAGTTCGGAGTTGGAGTCCCTGGTGCACCGGACACTGTCCGGTGGCACACCGGACAGTCCGGTGCGCCAGACCAGGGCACACTTCGGTTGACTTTTGCTCTCTATATTTGAATCCTTTTTTGGTCTTTTTATTGGTTTGTTGTGAACCTTTGGCACCTGTAGAACTCATAATCTAGAGCAAACTAGTTAGTCAAATTATTTGTGTTGGGCATTTCAACCACCAAAATCAATTTAGGAAAAGGTGTAAGCCTATTTCCCTTTCAGTATCCTCTCTACTCCTGATGATTTCTTCGTATGAGAGCAGTACTATCTGTTGTTAAAGATGGATCCTAGGCGGATACCAGTATTGTTTCGTTCTTGCCAAGCAGTTATCATCATTTGCTTCATCAAAAGCTAGTTATATGGTGATTTTCCCAGATAAAATGAATTCTTGGCCTTGTCTGTTCGATTCCAAAGCTTCTCTTTTTGCTGAACAATGAAGAGATCGAAATGTTTGCCCTGCTGGCAACACCACAAATAATTAACTATTGTTATAAGTTCTCTCTCAAAATTATTATACCTAAAAATGTTGCATAAATCGATACCCAATTTCAGAGCAGTATGAGTAATTGGGTAAATCATGGGCAGTGATAAAAACGAGCTGGACTATACATCTCTGCATATAAAAATCTTTGCTTGGCAGCATTGGCCTGATGTCATGCACTTTACTACCAATATAAACACACACATTTTTCCTATGTGCTTAAAAGCACAATGCAACCAGTGAATGTCTTTGTGAGCATTAGACCCTGATGGTCATTTTACTTGTTGATATGAAGTCAACTAATGGCTCCAAACGAATGGTATGCATGAGCCCCTGAATGACCCTTATGGATAAAATAGTGTTGCGCATATTAGTCTAAGTCTTAATGATTGACTATGCATTTGGTAGTAATAACAATAAGTTTGTAGAATTGTAACCATGAAGCAACTTGTTGTTGCGTGTCTCGCTGGATGTTGAGACTAACCCTTCATGTTGAAGGACAAATATGTACTATTCATGCCACTACATTAATCTAAGTCCAAAGCTCACTGCATAAAACCCATATCTGTAATGTGCGTAAGATTTCCCAAATAAATCACCACAATAGCATACTTGCCCACAACTGGATGATTGTGGTTGGGGATTTTATATGTATGCTTTTAGAACATCTCAGCATTAGGGGGGAATGCCCATATAGTGTAATGCCTTAATATTCTATTAAACGCACAAAGCCAAACTGAACCTGTCGTTCGGTGTGTACTCCTATGTATATGGAGTATGCCAGAAATCGTTGAGGAGTAACCATATTGGTTTGAATGCTTATACCTGATGTAAATGTGGATATACCCGGGATTAATATCATATCCACATTTGACTTATTGGCATTTGATCTATTCTCGGGGACGCCTGCGAATATGATCCATCGGCCTTAGTCAAAGCATATGTTCTGATTGCAGATTCACGTGATTTGTAATAACTCTCCTCCGATGAATTCGACCTGCTGGTGATTTGCCTCACGAAGAGGTTCATCTTGATGATGAAATTTCTAGCAACGCGCGCAATATCATTGTGCTGGGAATACGGAACAATGAAGCTTTCGTTTTGGGAAATGACGAAGATCATTATTAAATGTGGGAGACAAATGTGTCGACACCTATATTGCCTCTATAGATTGCAAAGGGATCCAAAACAAAGTCCTAGGCATGAGTGTTTGAAGCTCTCTTATCGAATCATTGATAAATGCAATCAAGGCTGAACCAATAATCGCAAAATGAAAGTCGCGAGCTTAAAGTTCGGACATTTATGGGCACTATTGAAATAATGTGTGGTGAATGCGATGGTTCAAGTGGTCTTGTGAGAGATCCATCCCACATATATATTGAATAAACACTGTTCCGCTATGTAATATATCTGGCAAATTGCATGAATTAAAATATGCAGTTAATAGGATTCTGAAGATCCATCATGAGATCCTATGAGGATTCATATCTTTGATTTATAAATATGCAACATATAAATCTCATACCGAATAATATATTCCTGATGAATGATCACTCTCCTATGTAGGGAGAATATCTCCTAGTTGAGATTATAGTTCCTAGATGGAATCTTTCCAGAAGAAACAAAGTCTATGTTGAACACTAAAGTTTGATAACCCCTATAAAGGGATAAAGACCCATACATACCCGAAAAGAAATAAGTTGAGGTACCAAAGGACTTGAAGTTCACCGAATAAGCACATGTGCATTCCACGAGTTTTACTCATGGTATTTTCCACTAGATGTGGAATTACGGTATCCTCTAAAGCCACGATGGCAGAAACCTATAAGGTTTAGGTGTTACTGGCAAAATATCCCCGTTGTGCCAGAATGACAGACTATAACGATATATCTGATCAATGAAAAATCCCTGATGGATTATGATCTTTGATGGACTTTTGTTACACCATCATAGATGTTGCAAAGGATGAATGCCTGAAGCAATGTGTCATATTTAGAATATGTACTATTGCAACTATATTATCCCCTAAGTCCTATTTAAGGACATGTTATTTGCTTTGCATAACTATGTATAAATTGTGGTGTAAGATAGAAAATTTTAGCACCCCGACCTCATCCATTCTCGTTATTCCAGATGAACAATGAGACATATATCTTGAAGAATATGCTTGAGTTATGAGGGATAACGACTTTGACAGATGTCATCGTCAGGGGGAGCGAATGCTTATATTGATCACAATCGTGAGACAATAAATGTTATATTCTATGTCCTAAAGGAATCATCTTGATGATCAATATGTGAACCTTTATGGAAGTTTCTATCAAATATAAAGATCCAATCGGTCAAACACCATCAGTCATAGTGGCTTGTTTATGTTGGTACGTGTACTTACCTCGTATATCCTAGAAGTGAGTAGAGGTAAAGTTCCTGATATAATCCTTGCAACAGTATGCAATCCGTTTGCTAAATCTCTATGTGCGTATACTTCCAAAAGAAGATGTTGTGCCATATTGATACGGTTTTGTAAGGATCAGGGGAGCACATTTCTAAATTTAGCCCTTGTAGAAGATTCGATGGAATCCTGATCCAGAAGATCGAAATTTGTCCTGATGACATTTGCTGTACTCTTTTTCCTTAGTGGGTTTTTCTGAAGTTTCTCACATAAGGTTTTTAATGAGGCAACAAAGTGCAAATGCAATTTGCGTCACCATGTACTCTTTCTCCATATTTTTCCCACTGGGTTTTTGGGAGTTTTAAAGAGGCATGTGTTGGTCGCGGTATTCGCCCAAGGAGGAGTGTTAAGTAACCCTAGTTAGGGTTATGTGGGCAAAAACCGACTTTGCCCCTGAGGGGTCTCACATCTCTATATAAGGAACCTGTATACCCCTTCATATGACAGAGAAGAGAAAGAGGCCAGAGGCCCAACCCTATATATTGTGTCTCGTGTGGTATCTGTCATGCTTATGGGAAGTGAGACGAGTCTTCTACATCTTCTCGCGCCTATACTACTGACGGGAGGGAAGGGAGCAGATCTGGTGATCCATGGTAACGTAGTTCTCAACAGATTTTTTGTGGCTCGAGGGCACGGAGAGGAATTTTTGCTGTTTAGTCTCGTTTAGGAGCCTTTGGAGGGACTAGAGACTAAACCTAGAGACTAAACTAGTTTAGTCTCTCTATTAGTTCTTGTGTTTGGGGAATTAGGGACTAAAAGGGACTAAAAAGTAGGGACTAAAGATTAGTTCTATGGAACCAAACCGGGCCTAATGCTAATCCATTACTCGTTTATTTGCTTGTTTAGGTTTTTTTAAAGGATATGATCCGCTACTTCTGATTCTGAACAGGGAAAGCAGTGTGTGCAAATGTCATCTGGGCAGGCCATAGTGGCCCAGCCTGAAATTGAGCTGTTTGTGCCACTTGGCAATTCGGCCCGCCCGGATCGGCCCGTTAAGAACTGTCCCTCCGAAACCTAAGGAGGGTCACCCTCTTCTTTTTTCCCTCGAGAAAAATAATAAGGTCGCCGCCGTCCTCTCCTCGCCGGCACTTCACTGAGGGCGAAGAAAAAAGTGGCAGTATATTCTGCCACTCACCCAAGAGCCAAGATCATGGCGTCATCTTCCTGCGTCCGCCTCCATCACCTGCCGTCCACCTCTCGCCGGTCGTCCGCCCCAACCAACCTCCAGTTCCTCGCGGCGAGCTGCCGGTGGCGGCGGCGGGTTCTCGTTCCCGGCGCGGCACCTCCTCCCCTACGCCTCTGCGCCACGGGTTCCCCGCAGCCGCCTCTTGGCAGTGACAGCAACGCTCCGTTGTCCCGCGGAACCCGGGAGGAGGGCGAGGAAGTGGAGGAGCAGCGGCAGCCTCCGCCCCCGCCGCGGCTCAAGATCGCCGTGGTCGGGTTCGGCAACTTCGGGCAGTTCCTGGCGCGCACGCTGGTGGCGCAGGGGCACACGGTCCTGGCGCACTCCCGGTCCGACCACTCCGCCGCGGCGGCAGCCATGGGCGCGCGCTTCTTCCCGGACGCGCACGACCTGTGCGAGTGCCACCCGGACGTAGTGATCCTATCCACCTCGATCCTGTCGGCCGAGTCCGTGGTCCGGTCGCTGCCGCTGCACCGGCTCCGCCGCGACACGCTCTTCGTCGACGTGTTGTCCGTGAAGGAGTTCCCGAAGCGGCTCCTCCTAGGCGCGCTGCCGGAGGAGATGGACATCATCTGCACGCACCCGATGTTCGGGCCGGAGTCGGCGCCCAGCGGCTGGACGGGCCTCCCGTTCGTGTTCGACAGGGTGCGCGTGGGGGACTCGTGCCCGGCGCGCCGCGCCCGCGCCGAGGCGTTCCTCGGCGTGTTCGCGCGGGAAGGGTGCCGGATGGTGGAGATGTCCTGCGCCGAGCACGACGCGCACGCCGCCGAGACGCAGTTCCTGACGCACACCGTCGGGAGGATGCTGGCGGCGCTGGAGCTCCGCGCGACGCCCGTCGACACCAGGGGGTACGAGACGCTGCTCCGGCTGGTGGACAACACGTGCCGCGACAGCTTCGACCTCTACAACGCCCTCTTCATGTACAACGACAACTCCACCGAGCTGCTCCACCGCCTCGACTGGGCCCTGGGCGCCGTCAAGAGGAGGCTCTTCGACGGCCTCCACGGCGTGCTCCGGAGGCAGCTGTTCGGCGTCGAGGACGGGGAGGGCCCGGCGGAGCGCACGGAGCTGCTGGCGGTGGTGCCGGGTGGTGGTCCGCCGGACACCGACGACCAGGGCGATGACGGACGCGACGGCGACGGTGACGGCGACGAGTCGGGAGAGCAGAAGAATGATTGATGGCACGGCACTGCACGAGACACCGGTGTGGCATAAATGCACGTCGATCCGATCTGTCGCGGCGCGCGCCTTGCATTGCATTGCATGCCTGTTTGATCTTATCCTGACGGCCACGCATGGCTTTCGATCTTGCTGTCTTCCTTCCTAATCACTGTCTCCGTTCTCGTTGGGATAATAATAACTGTGACATGACAAGTATATCATCAGTGATCGATGGCGTCATTCATTTTCGATGGGCAGCAGCCAGCTCGCCTGCTGGTCCCTTTTCCCACACGAAGGCAAGATCGACAGGGAAGACGTGTTCCAAAAAAAGCCACGTGCCTGCGGTGCTTGGCTCGAGTGCCCAACCCGGCAGCGTCACAAGTCTCGGCACCTCGCCGGCCACGCTGCACTCGCTGGCGTCAACTCAACTTTTTTTAAGCCCATCCATTCTCTGACGACAAATCTTTTTTTACCGTTTGTTTTTAGCACCTATGTATAGATTTTCGTCGTAATGAATGAGTTGTTCGATTCGGATTAAAATAAATCGTTTGAACTAATACAGTTACAACCCATAAAGATAAAACAATATAGAGACAATAAAAATTAACATGGATTAAAACCAAATAAACATGCTTAATATTGTCGATTTTTTCATCGCGTTCTTAAAAGCTCCACAGGTCTGTCATCTATTTCATTTTTTCTTTTATTTTCTCCGATGTTCTTTTTCCTGCGTCGGGCTCTTCTATTTCAAGACTTCAAAATATAAAATATACCTATAAATTTAAATATAAAATTAGAGCACGTATAAAACAAGTTATTTGTATTTTTAAACATTAACATATGGTTTATGTTTAGGTGATTTACTCTTGTCGGCGTTTCGAGACCGGGGGTCCCTAAGCCGACGAGTGAGTGTGCCGCGTGCCCCAGCCCAGATGGGTCGAGCGCGTGGGCGAGCGCGAAGGGGGGAAAGCGAGGTGGCCGGAGCCGAGTCGTGAGGGAGGTAGAGATCCCGCGGCCTTCGTGTTCGTCCCGCGCCCAGGTCGGGTGCGCTTGCAGTAGGGGGTTACAAGCGTCCACGCGGGTGAGGGGAGCGAGCGGCCCCGAGAGAGCGTCTGCCCCTGCCCTCGTTCCCGCGGGGCCAACCTTCTCTAAGAAGGCCCTGGTCCTTCCTTTTATAGGCGTAAGGAGAGGATCCAGGTGTACAATGGGGGTGCAGCGGAGTGCTACGTGTCTAGCGGGGGAGAGCTAGCGCCCTAGGTACATGCCAATGTGGCAGCCGGAGAGAACTTGGCACCCAGCTGGTGTGGTGTCGTGGCTGTCGGAGGAGTAACGGAGCCTGGTGGAGGGACAGCTGTCGGAGCGGTTGGGCCCTTGCTGATGTCCCCCTGCTTCCGTAAGGGAGCTGAGAGCCGCCGTCGTCATGGGTCTAGCGGGGCGCCATCATTGCCTATCTGGCGGAGCTAGCCAGATGGGACGTCGGTCTTGTTCTCTGCGGCCCGAGTCGGCTCGGGGTAGGGTGATGATGGCGCTTCCTGTTGACGTGGCGGACTTGTGCCCTAGGTCGGGCGACGTGGAGGCTCCTCCGAAGCCGAGGTCGAGTCTATCCTGCATGGCCGAGGCCGAGCCCGAGCTCCTGGGTCGGGCGAGGCGGAGGTCGTTCGGCAGAGGCCAGGGCGGAGTCCGACCCCTGGGGTCGGGCGAGGCGGAGTTCGTCGTCTTCCGGGGCCTTAGCCCGAGTCCGAGCCCTGGGTCGGGCGGAGCGGAGTTCGCCGTCTTCCGGGGCCTTAGCCCGAGTCCGAGCCCTGGGTCGGGCGGAGCGGAGTTCGCCGTCTTCCGGGGCCTTAGCCCGAGTCCGAGCTCTGGGTCGGGCGGAGCGGAGTTCGCCGTCTTCCGGGGCCTTAGCCCGAGTCCGAGCCCTGGGTCGGGCGGAGCTTCCTATGGCGCCCTTGGCAAGGCCTGGCTGCCTGTCAGTCTCACTCTGTCAAGTGGCACTGCAGTCGGGACGGCGCAGGCGGCGCTGTCCTTTTGTCAGACCGGTCAGTGGAGCGGCGAAGTGACTGCGGTCACTTCGGCTCTGCCAGGGGGCGCGCGTCAGGATAAAGGTGCCAGGCTACCTTTGCGTTAAATGCCCCTATGCCTTGGTCGGTCGGCGCGGCGATTTAGTCAGGGTTGCTTCTTAACGAAGGCAAGGCCTCGGGCGAGCCGGAGGTGCGTCTGCCGTAGAAAAGGGGGCCTCGGGCGAGACGGAAACACCTCAGGGTCGGCTGCCCTTGCCCGAGGCTAGGCTCGGGCGAGGCGTGATCGAGTCGCTCGTATGGACTGATCCCTGACTTAATCGCACCCATCAAGCCTCTGCAGCTTTATGCTGATGGGGGTTACCAGCTGAGAATTAGGCGTCTTGAGGGTACCCCTAATTATGGTCCCCGACAGTAGCCCCCGAGCCTCGAAGGGAGTGTTAGCACTCGCTTGGAGGCTTTCGTCGCACTTTTTTGCAAGGGGACCAGCCTTTCTCGGTTGCATTTTGTTCCGGTGGGTGCGCGCGAGCGCACCCGCCGGGTGTAGCCCTCGAGGCCTCGGAGGAGTGGTTTCACTCCTTCGAGGTCTTAATGCCTTGCGTAACGCTTCGGCTGGTCTGGCGGTTCCCTCATGCGAACTGGCCGTAGCCCGGGTGCACTGTCGGGGCCCAAGTTCTCGGGCTGGTATGTTGACGCTGTCAACGGTTTGGCCGGAGCCGGTTTGCGAGAGCAGCCCCCGAGCCTCCGCACAGGGCGAGAGGGCGATCAGGGATAGACTCGGCTTTTTTACATACGCCCCTACGTCGCCTTTCCGCAAGGAGGAGGAGGGAGAGCGCCATGTTACCCTCGATGGGCACCGAACATGGTGTCTCCGGTGAGCTGCAAGCGGGTAATCCGAGTGGACGTCCGTGCCCCGTTCGTTGGGGGTCGGCTAGGGGCCCGGAGGCACGCCCAAAAGTACCTGCGGGTGATCTGCCGGACCCGGTCCCCTGGCGACGGGGTCCGAGGGCTCGATGCCTCCCTCCGATGGGATTCCGTTACAGGATCGTTCCCGCTGGTCTCGGAAATGTCCTAGGGTACCTCGGGAGCGCAGCCCAAGCCTCGGTTATGTATCGAACGTACCCCTGGTCATCCCTCGCTCGGTGTCTGAGGCGACTGTGAACCCTTCGGGGGGCCAGCCTTCGAACCCCTGATCAGTAATGGGCGCGGAGCCCGAGTAGCCTGAGGCGGCCGTGGAACCTTTCGGGAGGCCGACCTTCGAACCTCTGACCAGTAGTGGGTGTCGGGCCCACGCGATCTGAGGCGGCTGTTGAACCCTTCGGGGGGCCAGCCTTCGAACCCCTGATCAGTAAGGAGGCTCGGAGCCTAGTTCCTTCACGGGGAAGGATCCCTTTAGGGGTATCCCCTTTCCCGGTCCCTGTTGCAAGAGATAGAGAAAGAGGAAAAAGGATACGGAATTGAACGACGCGGCGTACCTTTTTTGGCGCGGTTGTTTTGGCGAAGGCGAAGCGTCGCCAGCTGCTCCTGCCGGAAGCGCCGCCTGTCCAGCCGCGGAGTTAATGCAACGGGGCGAGTAGTTGGCGAGGCTGCCGTTGCGCGTGCGCGTGCCGTTCGAGGAACGGGTCACGGGCGCGTCGTCTTCACGCCGTGAGAGGGGGTTCTCTCGCTGCCTCCGGATGGGACGTGAGCTTGGCTGACGGCGTGACCGCTGCTCCCGCATGCCTGCCACCGTCATTACTGCCGGCCCACTTTCGACCGCGTTTGACCGCTGCGTCAGGCAGGCGCTGCTGGGTCGCGCGCTGGGTCGCCTCGGGTCGCGGTATCGGCTCCGCAATCGAGGTGGTGCGGTGGTGGCGCAAGTGGTACAGTTGCTTGCATGCAGCATCCGGCGCGCCGGTCGCGCGACGCGTGGGCTTGGGCCTCCGTGCTGGCATGTCAGGAGTCGGAGAGGCGCGTCCACTTGGCGCGGTTGCATGCCGCCTGCATGGCTGCCTGCCCCTTTCGCCCGTTGGCCTGGGCAAAAGTGGAGGGTCACTTGTAACCGCTGGGTGGTTGCGTGCGCCGTGCGCGGCGGTTTGGCCTCTTCTGCTCGGAGCCGGTCTGCATGTCATGCGGGACCCAGCCCCCGCGCTGCAGGGGAGGGCTTTGGAGGCGTGTTGGAGAAGACTCAGCCCGTGACGGTTGGGGGTGCAAGCAGGGAGAGTCGCCTTTAAAAGGAGGGCGGCCCCTTCCGTAAGGCGACCACGTCTTCTTTCTCCCTTATGCACCGTATTTTTCCACCTTCCAAGCCCCCGGATGGGGGAAACCGCCGTCTTTTCGCCTCATCGTTGGAGGAACGCAACTCCGTGGGAGTTGGTACCTTTCAGCCATCGTTCGGCTTCAAGGAGTTTCATCAGGCAGCCCGGTTGCTCCCCCCCGCTGGGGGTCACCCGAGACGGTGACCACCAGCTCCTGGGTGGGGAGGAGCAAACCGGGCTGCGATCTTGGTCCCACCCTCAGCTTCAAGGATGTTCATCATCCTTGCTGGGGTGGGTGCCGGGCTGAGCCGGCGCTCTACCTCCCGCACGGGTTCGTGGGTCATCCTCTCCTGTAACATTCGAGGGAGAGGGCGCTCACTGGCCCTGCGGGCGGCCCGGACTTCGACAACGCGGGGTGGATCGACGGCGGGCGTCGTCACCTCCAGCGTGTCGGGTCCGCTGGCTTGGCTCCTGGCGGCCCCTTCTGTTGGGGGGCGGCTGCCGCGCCGTGTACACGGGAGGACCACCCTAGACGCCGCGCGCTGCTAGGGCGGCGTTCGTGTTCTGGGGTGGTCCTGCCTTTGCACCGGGGCGGCGCCTTTACGCGGAGGCCGGTGCCCCACTCATCTGGGAGGACTTGAGTGGGGATCTGCCGGTAGGATGATGGCTCCTGCTGTCGGTGCCGAGGCGGAGGCGGCTCGAGAAGTCCCCGTTGCCGACGGGATTACCGCCACCATCCACGCTTCGGGCCTCCGGCCCTTTGTACTTGTCCTCGCCCCTCGAGCGTCGGCGTGGGCGAGGGCGAGATTGCAGCGGCGCCTACCCTGAGGCCTGCGCTGCTGTAGTTCGGCCATCCGGAGCGAGGGGCTGTCATCGTCTGGTTGGCCGGAGCCTAGCCAGGTTGTCTGTTGGCAGGATCGACGCCGGAGTTGATCAGCCGAGGCTTCGGACCAGGCCTGCGCCCTTGGAAGATGGTTGGCCGAGGCCCCGGAGGTGGCCGGCCGAGCCGCCTGCTCGGGCCGGATTCCCGGAGAAGTCCCTGGCGGCGATTGTTCGGGCGTAGTGATGACGTCGTCCTTCGGAGCGGAGACCCTCGGACCACGTCGCCGTCCGAGGCTAGGTCGGGCCTCGCCAAAGGCGCCGTCGATGCCGAGGGTGTTGCCGCCCCCTTCCAGCGTCAAGACCCGAGCCTGCAGGATCAGATTGTCTTGTAGCATGTGCCTTGTGCGGCCGTCGAGGCTAGAACACACACCCTCGCTGCGTTTTAAAGCTGCGTCTCTTTTCCTCTTGTTTCGAGTATCTAGACTTTCTGTCGGTAACAGGGATGTTAGTGCGAGCGAGAGTTGCTTCTCGCGGAAGGTGATGAGTGAGGTATCCGTATCCCGGAGGCGTGGGAGTCCCTCGGCTCGGTCAGCCTTGCCGCTTACGCGTACTTTCACCCGTCCGTGAGGCCCTGTCGCCGACTCGGTCGAGAAGGCTCGAAGGATTGCTTCGGCAGAAGGGCTTCCGAACGTAAAGACTTGTTCGATCCGTGGAGCCACTTTATCCGAACGCGTGTTACTTATCGCAGAAGGTGATGAGTGAGGTATCCGTATCCCGGAGGCGTAGGAGTCCCTCGGCTCGGTCAGCCTTGTCTGCTTACGTGTACTCCGTCGTTTCCAGGACCCACTTTTCGAAGTAGTCAAAAAACACGAAAGATATTCTGGTAAAAGAGATTTTTTTCGAGGAAAATTTTGACGCAGAGGGGGTTTCCCCCCTTTTAGCCCCCGAGGGAGGGTCGGGCTTTGCCGAGGCGAGGCCGACCCTTCCTTGTTGACTAAACTTTGCGTGGGTGCGAGGTATATGAACAACTTGGAAACATCTTAAGGGTAGAAGCGACGTAGCTGTTGGATGTTCCAAGCGTTGCCGTAGACCTCGCCTTGACTGTTGGCCAGCTTGTACTTTCCGGGCTTCAGAACTTTGGCGATGACGAATGGCCCCTCCCAGGGGGGCGTGAGCTTGTGCCTCCCTCGGGCGTCTTGCCGCAGCCGAAGCACCAGGTCGCCCACCTGGAGGTCTCGGGGTCGGACCCCTCGGGCGTGGTAGCGTCGCAGGGACTGCTGATACCGCGCCGAGTGTAGTAAGGCCCTGTCCCGAGCCTCTTCCAGCTGGTCCAGCGAGTCTTCTCGGCTAGCTTGGTTGCTTTGATCGTCCTTGGGGAGCCGTATTCCAGGTCAGTGGGCAAGACGGCCTCGGCCCCGTAGACCAGGAAGAACGGCGTGAAACCCGTGGCTCGGCTCGGCGTCGTCCTCAGGCTCCAGACCACCGAGGGGAGTTCCTTCATCCATCGCTTGCCGAACTTGTTGAGGTCGTTGTAAATCCGAGGCTTGAGCCCTTGTAGAATCATGCCATTGGCACGTTCTACTTGCCCATTCGACATGGGATGAGCTACGGCAGCCCAGTCCACCCGGATGTTGTGATCCTCGCAAAAATCCAAGAATTTTTTGCCGGTGAACTGGGTGCCGTTGTCGGTGATGATGGAGTTTGGGACCCCGAAGCGATGGATGATGTTGGTGAAGAACGCCACCGCCTGCTCAGACCTGATGCTGTTCAGGGGTCGGACCTCGATCCACTTGGAGAATTTGTCGACGGCGACCAGCAGGTGCGTGTAGCCCCCGGGCGCCTTCTGCAGAGGGCCGACGAGGTCCAGACCCCGCACAGCGAAGGGCCAGGTGATGGGCATCGTCTACAGAGCCTGAGCGGGCAGGTGGGTCTGCTTCGCATAGAATTGACACCCTTCGCAGGTGTGGACAATTCTAGTGGCGTCAGCCACCGCCGTCGGCCAGTAGAAGCCTTGCCGGAAAGCGTTCCCGACAAGGGCTCGAGGCGCTGCGTGATGGCCGCAAGCCCCCGAGTGTATCTCTTGCAGGAGTTCCTGACCTTCGGCGATGGAGATGCACCGCTGGAGGATGCCCGAGGGGCTGCGGGGGTAGAGCTCCTTCTCGTCGCCCAGCAAGACGAACGACATCCCTCGGTATGCCGGACATGTCCGAGGGACTCCACGCAAAGACGTCGGCGTTTGCGCGGAGAAAGTCGACGAGCACTGCTTCCTATTTGGGGTCGAGCCCGGAACCGACCCGGATCTGCTTGGAGGTGTCGCCACTGGGGTCGAGAGGGACGGCCTTAACCGTCTCCGCTGGCTCGAAGTTGCCGGCGTGTCGCTTCACGTCCGGCACCTCTCGGGAGAGGTTTTCCAGGTCGGCGATGAGGGCCTCGGATTCGGCGAGGGCCTCGGCGTACTCCACGCACTCCACATCGCATTCGAACGCGTGTTTGTACGAGGGGCCGACGGTGATGACCCCGTTGGGGCCCGGCATCTTGAGCTTCAGGTAGGTGTAGTTGGGGATGGCCATGAACTTCGCGTAGCATGGCCTCCCCAATACCGCGTGGTAGGTTCCTCGGAACCCGACCACTTCGAACGTCAAAGTCTCCCTTCGGAAGTTGGAGGGTGTTCCGAAGCAGACAGGAAGGTCGAGCCGTCCGAGGGGCTGGACGCGCTTCCCAGGAATGATCCCGTGGAAGGGCGCAGCGCCTGCTCGGACGGAGGACAGATCGACGCGCAGGAGCCTGAGGGTCTCGGCGTAGATGATATTGAGGCAGCTGCCCCCATCCATCAGGACCTTGGTGAGCCTGACGTCGCCGATGATGGGATCGACGACGAGCGGGTATTTCCCCGGGCTCGGCACGTGGTCGGGGTGGTCAGCTTGGTCGAAGGTGATGGGCTTGTCGGACCAGTCTAGGTAGACTGGCGCCGCCACCTTCACCGAGCAGACCTCCCGACGCTCTCGCTTGCGATGCCGAGCCGAGGCATTCGCAGCATGCCCTCCATAGATCATGAAGCAGTCGCGGACCTCGGGGAACTCTCCTGCTTGGTGGTCTTTCTCTTTGTCGTCGTCGCGGGCCCTGCCACCCTCTGCGGGTGGCCCGGACCGGTGGAAGTGGCGCCGAAGCATGACGCACTCCTCGAGGGTGTGCTTGACGGGCCCCTGATGGTAAGGGCACGTCTCCTTGAGCATCTTGTCGAAGAGGTTAGCCCCTCCGGGGGGCTTCCGAGGGTTCTTGCACTCGGTGGCGGCGACAAGGTCCGTGTTGGCGGCGTCGCATTTCGCTTGCGACTTCCTCCTGCCTTTCTTCTTGGCGCCGAGCGGAGTAGACGCCTCGGGAGCATCCTCCGACGGGCGGCCCTGGGGCTGCTTGTCCTTTCGGAAGATGGCCTCGACCGCCTCCTGGCCAGAGGCGAACTTGGTGGCGATGTCCATCAGCTCGCTCGCCCTGGTGGGGGTCTTGCGACCCAACTTGCTCACCAGGTCACGGCAAGTGGTGCCGGCAAGGAACGCGCCGATGACGTCTGAGTCGGTGATGTTGGGCAGCTCGGTGCGCTGCTTCGAGAACCGCCGGATGTAGTCCCAAAGAGACTCTCCCTGCTGTTGCCGGCAGCTTCGGAGGTCCCAGGAATTTTCGGGGCGCACGTACGTGCCCTAGAAGTTGCCGGCGAAAGCTTGGACCAAATCCTCCCAGTTGGAAATCTGCCCCGGAGGCAGGTGCTCCAACCAAGCGCGAGCAGTGTCGGAGAGGAACAAGGGGAGGTTGCAGATGATGAGGTTGTCGTCATCCGTTCCACCCAGTTGACAGGCCAGGCGGTAGTCTGCGAGCCACAATTCCGGTCTTGTTTCCCCCGAGTACTTTATGATAGTAGTCGGGGGTCGGAATCGGGCCGGAAACGGCGCCCGCCGAATGGCCCGGCTGAAGACTGCGGACCGGGTGGTTCGGGCGAGGGACTCCGATCCTCCCCGCTGTCGTAGCGTCCCCCACGCCTGGGGTGATAGCCTCGGCGCACCCTTTCGTCGAGGCGGGCCCAACGGTCGCGATGAGGGTGCTCGTCGCCGAGGTGGCCCGGGGCCGCAGGCGCGGTGTTGCGCGTGCGCCCGGTGTAGACCGAGGCTTCCCGCATGAGTCGGGAAGTCGCGGCACGAGGTTCCGAGGGGTACCCCTGCCTTCGGGAGGCAGAGCTCTCGGCCCGCCGGGCCGCAGCGCCTTCCAGGAGATGCTTGAGCTCTCCCTGGATTCGCCGGCCCTCGGTGGTTGATGACTCTGGCATCGCGCGGAGGAGCATCGCTGCGGCTGCCAGGTCCTGACCGGTCCCGCTGGATGCGGGTGGCGGCCTGTCCCTGGCATCGTTGGCGATGCGGTGCTGGAGACCCTGGGGCAGGTGACGTATTTCTCCGGCCGGGGGCTGGCCCGCCCATACCTGCCCGACGTCCCGGCGGATCGACTCGAGCGCTCCTGCCCCCTCGTCGAGCCCGGCCTGTGCCCCGTGGACTTGCTCGAGCTGTGGGTCGTGACCCCCCCCCCGGAACGGGGACCACAGCTAGCTCCCGCGGGATGTCGGCGCGAGGCACTGGCCTAGGGAGATCACCATCCTCCGGCATGCCGAGACGGTTGCCTCCGGAGGGATCCCCTAGCTCGACGTGGAAACATTCGCGGCTCGGGCCGCAGTCCTTGTCGTCAAGGCTGCGGCTGCCGTCGGAACAGTCGGAGAGGCAGTAGTTGCATGCGGTCATGAAGTCCCGCATGGCACTGGGGTTGCCAGATCCAGAGAAATCCCAGCAGATGCTGGGGTCGTCATCTTCCTCGGACCCAGAGGGCCCGTAGGTCGAGACGCCCGTCAATCGGTCCCAAGGCGACTGCACACGAAACCCAAGAGAGGTTGCACTCGCCTCAACGTGAGCGCCCGCCAGAGCGAGGTTGCTAGGCGGGTTGAGGTCGAGTCGAAATGACGAAGGATGGGAATCAGTCGGTACCTTTTGGTCGACGAGGAGCGACGAAGTCACACCGGGGACTGATCGCGCCGTCATCTTGGGTACGAGGGCGACGTCCTGCAGGCCCTCCGTGAGCGTGCTGGCGTCGTCCACTTGCTCGGGGTTGGCGTGTTGCGGGGGGACGGCACTCGCCTTCGCCTCAAACGCGAGGGTGACGCCCGACGCGTCCTCCGTTGAGGCGCTGGGGATGTCGATTCGCTCGACAGCCGACGGAGCGCAGCCTCCCGCTTGGCCCTGGTTGCCCCGCCTCCTCCTCCGATGGCGAGGGAGAGGATGGGGCGAGCTCGAATGTTGTTCTTCCCCCACGCGGGGAAGACATCGTCGATTCCGCCGCCGGCGGGCGGGCTGTCGGCCACCATTGTCGCCGTCGCGCGGCGGTGGAAGGAGTATCATGTCGTAGCTGCCGTCGAAAGACATGAACTCGAGGCTCCCGAAACGGAGCACCGTCCCGGGTTGGAGAGGTCGTTGGAGACTGCCCATCTGGAGCTTGACGGGAAACTGCTCGTCAACACGCAGCAGGCCCCTACCTGGCGCGCCAACTGTCGGCGTTTCGAGACCGGGGGTCCCTAAGCCGACGAGTGAGTGTGCCGCGTGCCCCAGCCCAGATGGGTCGAGCGCGTGGGCGAGCGCGAAGGGAGGAAAGCGAGGTGGCCGGAGCTGAGTCGTGAGGGAGGTGGAGATCCCGCGGCCTTCGTGTTCGTCCCGCGCCCAGGTCGGGTGCGCTTGCAGTAGGGGGTTACAAGCGTCCACGCGGGTGAGGGGAGCGAGCGGCCCCGAGAGAGCGCCTGCCCCTGCCCTCGTTCCCGCGGGGCCAACCTTCTCTAAGAAGGCCCTGGTCCTTCCTTTTATAGGCGTAAGGAGAGGATCCAGGTGTACAATGGGGGTGCAGCGGAGTGCTACGTGTCTAGCGGGGGAGAGCTAGCGCCCTAGGTACATGCCAATGTGGCAGCCGGAGAGAACTTGGCACCCAGCTGGTGTGGTGTCGTGGCTGTCGGAGGAGTAACGGAGCCTGGTGGAGGGACAGCTGTCGGAGCGGTTGGGCCCTTGCTGACGTCCCCCTGCTTCCGTAAGGGAGCTGAGAGCCGCCGTCGTCATGGGTCTAGCGGGGCGCCATCATTGCCTATCTGGCGGAGCTAGCCAGATGGGACGTCGGTCTTGTTCTCTGCGGCCCGAGTCGGCTCGGGGTAGGGTGATGATGGCGCTTCCTGTTGACGTGGCGGACTTGTGCCCTAGGTCGGGCGACGTGGAGGCTCCTCCGAAGCCGAGGTCGAGTCTATCCTGCATGGCCGAGGCCGAGCCCGAGCTCCTGGGTCAGGCGAGGCGGAGGTCGTTCGGCAGAGGCCAGGGCGGAGTCCGACACCTGGGGTCGGGCGAGGCGGAGTTCGTCGTCCTCCGGGGCCTTAGCCCGAGTCCGAGCCTTGGGTCGGGCAGAGCAGAGTTCGCCGTCTTCCGGGGCCTTAGCCCGAGTCCGAGCCCTGGGTCGGGCGGAGCGGAGTTCGCCGTCTTCCGGGGCCTTAGCCCGAGTCCGAGCCCTGGGTCGGGCGGAGCGGAGTTCGCCGTCTTCCGGGGCCTTAGCCCGAGTCCGAGCCCTGGGTCGGGCGGAGCGGAGTTCGCCGTCTTCTGGGGCCTTAGCCCGAGTCCGAGCCCTGGGTCGGGCGGAGCTTCCTATGGCGCCCTTGGCAAGGCCTGGCTGCCTGTCAGTCTCACTCTGTCAAGTGGCACCGCAGTCGGGACGGTGCAGGCGGCGCTGTCCTTTTGTCAGACCGGTCAGTGGAGCGGCGAAGTGACGGCGGTCACTTCGGCTCTGCCAGGGGGCGCGCGTCAGGATAAAGGTGCCAGGCTACCTTTGCGTTAAATGCCCCTGTGCCTTGGTCGGTCGGCGCGGTGATTTAGTCAGGGTTGCTTCTTAACGAAGGCAAGGCCTCGGGCGAGCCGGAGGTGCGTCTGCCGTAGAAAAGGGGGCCTCGGGCGAGACGGAAACACCTCAGGGTCGGCTGCCCTTGCCCGAGGCTAGGCTCGGGCGAGGCATGATCGAGTCGCTCGTATGGACTGATCCCTGACTTAATCGCACCCATCAGGCCTCTGCAGCTTTATGCTGATGGGGGTTACCAGCTGAGAATTAGGCGTCTTGAGGGTACCCCTAATTATGGTCCCCGACAACTCTTTTCAATGTTTGAGTTGCTAGCAACCCTGCGAGTTATTTGAATTTGTAACATTCTCGTCGCACGGCTTCACCACTTTATTACTCCGCAGCCGTGCTTCGTCAGTTTGGTATTATGGAGGAAACACCCGCGCCAGTTTGGTACTGTTAATGTCCCGCGCTCTGTAAGCGTCTGTTTTATTGCGCTTGATGAAGCTTGTGTGTACACCTGTGTACTAATCTACCCCTAGCCGCGATAGAGAACAGACGGGAGACTCGCCCGCGCTAGAGACTCACCCGCGCCGCCGACTGCATTCCGCGCGGCCACATAACTCGTTCACTCTGTGCGCTCCTCGGCGCGTGCCCACGTCTCCCACGCCTCCCTCCCTGCATTCCACTTCAGATCCGGTCTGCCCCGCCACCGCCGATGTCCGAAGATCCAGCGGGATCCCACCGCTGGCGGTGCGACCTTGGCGGCGACGAGCGCTGGCTCTCGGGGGCCGCTGGTGACGACCAATTTGACCGCCTCCCAGACGCGCTCCTCCTCGTCATCTTCAACCGCATCGACAACGTCAAGGCGCTCGGCCGCTGCTCCCTCGACTCCCGCCGCTTCCACGAGCTCGTGCCCCTTGTCGACTCCGTCCTCGTCCTCGTCGACTGCGTTATCCCCGACGAGCCCCCGTCCTCCTCCTCGCCACTGCCTGTTGGGGACGTGTCGCACCACTCGCCATCGGAGGTGCTCCGTTCCTTCAAGGAGCTCCGCCACCTTCGCATCGAGCTCCCAGCGGGCGAGCTCGACATGGACGATGGCGTGATGCTCAAGTGGAAGGCTGACTTTGGGTCCACACTGGGCAGCTGCGTCATCCTTGGAGCATCCTCAGCCTCGCTGTCGCCCTCCCCCTCCTCAGCTGGCTCAGATAGTGCGAGCGCCGCTCTCTCTGTTGACGGTGGCCACACCGAGCCTGATGAATGTGACGATTCAGGAAGCATCCCTGAGTCGTTCTACACAAATGGGGGGTTTAAGCTGCGAGTGATTTGGTCAATCAGCTCATTGATTGTGGCCGCCGCGAGGCATTACTTGCTGCAGCCGATCATTGCTGATCACATGACGCTCGAGAGATTGGACCTGACAGATGCTGATGGTCAGGGAGTGCTCACCATGTACAAGTGCCAACTGCAGGAGTTGATGGTGAGACCGGTATGAACATCTAGGGGCTCACACCGGACGCTCATGCCAGAGCGTCGTGGTTACAGCGAGGGGCAAAATTGCCTTTTACTGTAGCTAAGGGAAGGTTAAAGAGGCCGGTAGATTAACAGTACCAAACTGGCGCGGGTGTTTTCTCCATAATACCAAACTGGCGAAGCACGGCTGCGGAGTAATAAAGTGGCGAAGCCGCGCGACGAGAATGTTACAAATTCAAATAACTCCAACCCCGCGTACGCATTGTCTGTAGCGCTTACGTGGACTCAATGAGTTTTTTTGGCATTTGAGTGATCCATGACTTTCTCTCCCATTGGCTACAGTTAGGGTTCGAGGAGCATAGAGAGCTCACTAGACGAGAAGGCCAGCCCACAGTGACGATGGTAAAAAAACATATTTCTAGTCGTGTTTCGGTGATTATTGATAACATTATATTATTATGACCAATTATTAACACCAAAAGTGATCTAGATCACACACCAATATAGGTTCATGTCCACTATCGACATACGACCATGAACACGATGAGAAATGTATTGCACCGATGAAAAGTGATTTATATGCTAAACCGATTTTGACCTTATCCCTGGTCAAATAGACTTCCAAACACCTTCTGGAGAGACTCGTTGAGGAGAAGCACTAGGAGGTTATCCTAGTGGTTGGTTACTTATTCTTAAATACTGTAAGTCAAGAACAAGGCAACACAATTGTTAATTGTAAGAGACTTTCGTCCTTCGACGTATTATCTCCCTATGGGTATAATACTCATCAGACGAAGGTCTAGAAGAACATATCTTCATCATTCAATAAGTAAACATGAAATATAAAGGAATAAACATGATAACGATATATTAATAATTCATTTATTATTGTATTCCATGAAACATATAATAATATCAACGATGTTAATATTACATTGATATCTTCGGCTTGCTTGAAGGCGAGTGAAAGGATCACGATGCCGAAGAGGGGGTGATTAGGCTTTTCTAAAAATCAACAATAATTAAACCTTAAGCAAGAGCCCAACTTGACCCCAACAACTAGCAATAAGATAATACTACTAGAAATACAATAATACTAAGACAATGCTTCAACTACTTGATAAACAAATACACAAGATAAAATGCTTGAATTAAGTGCGGAATGTAAAGCATTAAAGCAAAGTTCAGAAGACTCCTCTAATTTTTTTTCCCGAGGTATCGAGGAGTCGGCACTCTCCCCTAGTACTCGTTAGAGCACACGCGCAAGGGTATCGCTCCCCCTTAGTCCTCGCAAGAACTAAGTGCTCACTATGAGATGATCCTTTGCCACTTCGGCGCGGTGGATCTCTCACGACCACTTACAATCTCGAGCCGGGTCACCAACAAGTCCTCTAAGGTGATCACCATGCTCCCAACACCACCAAGCCGTCTAGGTGATGCCGATCACCAAGAGTAACAAGTCGTAGACTTTCACTTGACCAAAAGAAGCCTAATGCATATGGTGTGTGCTCTAGATGGCTCTCGCTAGCAGTAATGAGGTCCAAATGCGGGATTAAGATTCTCTAATCACCTCACTATGCTTTGTGGTGCTTGCAATGCTCTAGCAATGTATGAGAGTAAATGTGGGCAGCAAGACATTCAATATGGTGGGTGGAGGGGGTATAAATAGCCCTCACCCACCAACTAGCCGTTACCAACCCTGGCTGCGCATGGGCGCACCGGACAGTCCGGTGTGCCACCGGTGCGCCAACGGTCACTTCCAACGGCTAGTTCTGACAGCTAGCCGTTGGGCAGTTGGCACATCGGGCAGTCCGGTGTGCCGGCTATAATTCAATTTTCTGAACTCTTCGCTCTCGGGTTTCTGTGGAAGAAGAAGCACTTCCCTAGGCTAGCCTGGCCCCACTGTCAGAGGGCGCACCGGACTGTTCGGTGTCCCAAAGATAGAAACCCTATTTTTCTTTTTCCTTCTGATTTTCAAATTAGTTTTCGTTCTAACTCGTGAGTGTATTCTAGAGTGACACCTAGCACTATATGTGAGTGTGAATATGCACCAACACTACACTATAACTCTATTGGTCAAACTACTCATCGACAACCCCTCTTTATAGTACGGCTAAAACAAAATAAAAGACCTAACTCTACACCAGTGTCCGCAACTCCTTGACACTCGGAATACGAAGACCTTCATCTTTTGTTTCATCGTTTCAGCCGTCGCTTCAAGTTCTTATCTTAGGGATTGTTTTCACCATTGTAGTACATCTTTTTGTAATGCGACCTAACTTACCATACATCTCTACAAAACACATGTTAGTCACATATAATATTATGTTGTCATTAATCACTAAAACCAACCAGGGGCCTAGATGCTTTCAATCTCCCCCTTTTTGGTGATTGATGACAACCCTACAAGAGTGTGAGAGTAGTTTGTTTGAAATTTCTGTCAATAGAGAAGATGGTTAGTTATACTTAATAATTTTTGACAGAAAGAGCGTGTAAAATAATAATAAGTATAGGCTCATACATGACGTAAGTTTCTTGTTCATATAAGAATGAAATGAAATTGATGAACAAGAACTAAAAGACTGGTGATAGCACATTAGGTGAAAACACAATACACACACAGTCAAAATAAGCATCGAGTTTGTGAGTAAAATCGTCATATAAAAGTGGAGCTAGTACAGAGGGCATCAAGCACATATATTACATCAAAATACATAAAACACTCTCAATTAACTCCCTAACTCCCCCTAGCTCTCACAACTCTCATATCTCTCTCCCTTTGGCATCAAACACCAAAAGGGTAACCGAACCTACAGCCCAGAGGAGGAAGGAGGAGGCGGGGGCGCATCCAGGCACGGTCGTGGCAGAAGTGCAAACACAAGCTAGGGGTTAGAGTCAGTCTCGGATCTAGGATCTACCATAGAAGCTAGAGCTGGTACTAACTCGGACTGAGGCTACGCTGTAGGATCCGCTGGAGCTGAAGTGGTCACGGACACTGCCACAACAGCAGTGGTAACAGCAGGCGCTGGTGGCACTGGTGGCTGAGCACTGACAGATCCGATGACCGGTGACGAGAAATCCAGAGTGACCCGCCGGAGCGGAGAGGGAGAAGGACCAAACGAAGGTAGTGGGGGTCCTACCTGAATCGCTAGTGCAATAGCGGCCTGAAGAGCTGGAGGAGGTGCAAACTGAACAGGAGGGAGCTGAACACCATATGCTGAAGAATGTGAGTCATGAAGGCCCGATGCTCAGTCCTATCTGCCAAAAGCTGTTGCTGCAGAGTGTCCTGACGGTCCTAAATCGTCTAAAACATAGAGAGCATCCGCTCGGACATCTACTGCTGGATTGCTGCCTGTCGAGCCTGCTCGGCTGCCAGATGAGCCTGCTACTGTGTAAGGGACTAGAGTATCGTAGCCAGAGCAGGATCAATGGCAGGAGGGGCAGCAAGGGCAGCACTAGAACTCCTTGCATCGTGATCATGTGAACATGGAGGCACAGGAGGCGGTGGCGGGATCCCAAAATCATCATCATCATCATCATCGGTGCCCTGGGTCTCAAACTATCTGAATGCCTCATCCTCAGCCTGAGTGTCTAGCACTGGATCTAGTATCGGCACTTGGTCCTCAGGGGCTGGACGATAGGATCCAAACTAGAGGCGTGAGGCCTCGAGGGTGCCCTGGAACTGAGGCGACCGGATCAGCTGCGCAAAGATGAAACATAGATAGTGCGCATATGGCAGCTATCGGCGAGCACAAAGACCATCTAACATCGTGTCCTCGATCTCACAGATAAGAAAATCAACCATGTCAAACTCTAAGTGTGAGATCAAGGCACCTAGGAGCCAGAGCTGAATGTGAGTGGTGGCCTCTCTATAACCCATCCTGGACAGCAGTGTTGAAAGGGAAATGTGCCCTTGGGCAATTTCTATAAGTATTTTAGTGATTAGATGCCCAACACATTATTTGAGTACTAATGTGCTAAATGTGTGAAAGGTGCAAATCAAAGTAAAAGGTACGTTTCTAGACTTAGTACACTGTTTTTGTGATCTAACATTGTCTGTCTAAGTGCTAGAAACAGTACCGAAAAGAGAGGAATCGAATCGCAAAAGACTTGGCTGTGGGCAGCCAAACTTCAGCTCAGACTGGCACACCGGACTGTCCGGTGGTGCACCGGACAGTGTCCGGTGCGCTAGGCTGAGCAACGGTGAAAAGGCCACTCTCGGGATTCGACGGCGGCATACGACTATAATTCACCGGACTGTCCGGTCAGTCAACCGCGGGGAACTCGTCTCTCTCGGGAAACGGAAAAAGGCGACGTGGCTATAATTCACTGGACTGTCCGGTGGTGCACCGGACTGTCCGGTGAGCCAACTGTCGCCAGTGCCAACGGTCGGCCGCGAAATCTGCGGGCGACGTGTGGCAGCTCCAACGGTCGACAGGGTGCACCGGACTGTCCGGTGTGCACCGGACAGTGTCCGGTGCGCCAATGGGCTCGGAGGTGCAACGGTCGACTGCGCTCGATTTGGAAGGAAATCGAGCACCGGACAGGCTACAGTAGCTGTCCGGTGGCGCACCAGACTGTCCGGTGCACCACCCGACAGAAGGCAAGATTGGCCTTCCAAGTTGGTTTCCAACGGCTCCTAGCTGCCTTGGGGCTATAAAAGGGGCCCCTAGGCACATGGAGGAGTCACCCAAGCATTCACTAAGCATCCTAAGACTCCAAGACTCCAACTCCACGCATTTGATTTTCTGTGTTAGTGATTTGAGCTTCATTTGAGTTGCGAACTCCGTGTGTTGTGTTTAGAGCTCAAGTCGTGACTTGTGTGCGTGGTTGTGCTGCGAATTTGAGTCTTGTGTGTGTTCCTCTCCCAACCTTACTCTTGTGCGTTCTTTGTGATTAATATTGTAAGGGCGAGAGGCTCCAACTTGTGGAGATTCCTCGCAAACGGGAAGAAGACTATAAGGAAGAAAGCCGTGGTATTCAAGTTGATCATTGGATCACTTGAAAGGGGTTGGGTAACCCTCGTCCATTGAGACGCCACAACGTGGAAGTAGGCAAGTGTTACTTGGCCGAACCACGGGATAAAAATCGCGTGTCTCTTGTGTTGCTTTCTCTGTGATTGTTTTGTTCACAAGAACTGCTCTCAAAGCTACTTAGTCGCACTAACTCTTTCATAACTAAGTTTTGTGGCTATTTAGTGTTTGATTTTAAAGGATCACCTATTCACCCCCCCCTCTAGGTGCTCTCAAGTGTCCGTCTCATGACTTGATAGAGATACTTTGCTGCTGGAGTGAAATCTGCTGGAGAGCGTCGCGACCCATCTGTGAAAGGCGGTCTAAATAGGGCCATGACGTGAGCTGTGGCTGGAGCGACTCCACCGTGAGGGCGTCGAGGAGGATCGGATGTACCATAGCACAGACTGTGAAGATGAGTCGACGACTCTGGAAATCCAAACAGCTGGCAAATCTGGCTGGCATGTATAGTGACATCTTCTCGCTCGAAACGAAACCTCATCCACTGATGGTCTGGGTCTATCCACACTGAAGCATAGAATACTCTGACCCACTCCTCAACGTATCTGTCGCTCGTAGGGTCCCTCTGAGCACCTAGAAGTCCAGGCAGATAGGAGAGGTGCACCTCGGAATCCGTAGGCTGCTAGCAGAAAGGTAGGTAGATCCAATAGCTGGTGCGCTCGCAGGGTGATTTGTGCTGACAACTGAGCTTGAAAGAATGATTCCTGAATCCTGGTACTAAACATATCTGCCGCTGCAGGGTCCCTCTGAGCTGGCAGCCAAGACTCCATGGGTACGTGTCTGAACCTACGTACCCGAGTTGTAGTGGCACGTTGAAGATCAATCAGACGAGGATCGACAGCTAACGGTCGCACCTTGGTCTCATCTTGCTCCCGGAAGTGGGCTGGTGGAATGGGTGGAGCGCAAACGGGAGCGGGAGGAGGAACAGTGGAAGCAGGAGTGGTGGAGGTGGTGGGTATGGCAGAAGAGGTGGATGGCTCTAGAGCGACTAGAGCTGGCGAAGTGGGAGGTGGAGTGGTAGTTGTGGCGGGTGTTGAGGGAGTGGAGGAGCAAGGTCGAGACGCGAGGCGACGAACCCTGTAGGCAATCTGATCTGACGAGATCTGCAACTGGCCACCTCGCTCTGCCTGCTCTGTTGTTGTTGCCGCTGCAAGAGCTACTCGGGCTGCTCTATCCAGACGTCGCTTCTTGTGGCCTTCCTGCTGCTCTAAGTACACGGTCTCCCCTTGACCTTCCTGAAGGGGCGAGGAGGGTCCTCGTCGTCTCCTCTCCCTGGCGCTGACACATTCTTCGTGCGCACCATCCTGACCTGTGTGCTGCATAAGAGAGTGAAAAACTAAGCACGAGTAGATATCAGCTAAAGAGATCATAATCGAAGTGATAGGTACCTGGAAATCTCATGAGAGAGAGAATCCAGGCAGGACAGGAGATAGGCACATGGGTAGGCGAGATCACTGAAATGACAGAAGAGGTGAGAACGTATTAGTCACATAGTCATAAGTATATGAAATGTGAATAAATACATACACAGAGAGTTATGACACAAACTGAGTGATTTGGAGATACAGATGTCAAACGACGCGAAAACGACGTTTGAGCGAGGAATAGTGCCATAAGAGGTTTGAAATTGGAATTGAGGCATGAAATGACTTGGAATTGAGCCGATACTTCATTAGTAGGTATATATGAGTAAAAATGAGTGAAGTGTGCGCTTGGTTTTAATTTCGGAGAAGAAAGTGGATTTGGGGTACTCAGCTCGGAATTGATCGCTATAAATGAGAATTTGTGGAAAAACTGGTGTTGGGGATATTGGATTGGCGTGAAATTTGGTGAATATGTTACTTGAGGTGTCATGAAAGTGCCTAAAAAATTTGGGATCGATTTGAGCAAATTTGGCTGGTTTGGGCATTTCACCGAGCAAGTGGCGTGCAGGTTTTGACATTTGGGTGAAATGGCTATTTGGGGGTTTAACTCCTCCAGAAAGGAGATGGATACCTGCAGGGGGATACAAGGAGGCACTATGGCACACATTCATGCACATGGATTCATAAATTTTGCACCGAAATTGGATTATTGAATCAAGGGGTGGAGTTGGACCTTCACTGGTGGAGAGAGGAACAGAGAGGGGAGGAATTAGTGGGGGTGCTCACCAGAGAGGAGATCACGAGCAGGAGCACCACGTCGGAGCAGATCACCGACGATCGTCGGTGGCGAGGGGAGGATCACCGAGAGAGCAGAGAGAGCCAGAGAATAGAGAGCAGAGGGAGAAAAGAGGCGCCTGGCTCGGGCTCGGGCTAGGAAAGTTTTTTTAAAACACATCATGGGAGCCCCGGACAGTCTACAGTGCCTGTCCGGTGCACACTGGACAGCGCACAGTAGCTGTCCGGTGAAGCACCAGACAGCGCACAACAGAAAATGGATCTGCGCGCGCCCAGCCGATGCACCAGACAGTGCATAGTGCAGTGTCCGGTGAGCCTAGACAGAGGGGATTTTTGAAGTTTTTGAAATTTTTTATCTAATTTTGAACCAAACCAAATCCCAACTTATAAGCACACAAAAGAACACCTGTTGGGACATGTATTGGTACCCTCATATATTTTCTCATAATTTTCAAAATATTTTGCCATAGGCTAGATAGTTTTTAGAGAAAATAGCCAAATGGTGAGATTTGCATTGTGGCTTTGCACTATGGGTTTTCATGAACGATTTGAGTTTTGAATACTCCCCCTAAGTGCAGTACCACATGCATATCTCAAGAACTAACAATTGCATGGTAAATGAAATTTTAAGTACTAAAAAGCTTAAAACTAAGACTTGTCAAGTTTGAGCTCGAGTTAAGCTTTTTCACTCGCTTTGTTGGTGGTTATCATAACTAGGTTAGACAAGCCCTAGATGCAATACACAAAATTTAAATATGCAATGCAGGCTTGACAACACCATTTTGAGATTTTAAATGAAATTTCTGAGATCAAGAATGTTTAACTCATTCCTCAACATACAAAAGCAGGTTTTATCTAGTGGCTTTGTGAAAATGTCCGCTAATTGATCTTCCGATCTCACTCCTTCTAAAATAATGTCTCCTTTAGCAACATGATCTCTAAGGAAGTGATGACGGATATCAATGTGCTTGGTGCGGGAGTGTTGTATAGGATTATTAACAATTTTAACAGCACTCTCATTGTTACACAACAAAGGTACCTTATATAGAACTACACCATAGTCTATAAGAGTTTGTTTCATATATAAAATCTATGTGCAACAAGCACCCGCGGCAATGTATTCCGCTTCGGCGATTGACAAGGCAACACTATTTTGCTTCTTAGATGTCTATGATACTAGTGATCTCCCAAGCAAATGGCACCCCCTGGAAGTACTTTTTCTATCAATTTTGCAGCCGACATAATCCGAATTGGAATAGCCAATTAAATCAAAAGTAGCTCCTTTGGGATACCAAAGGCCAACGCTTGGGGTGTGCTTAAGATACCTAAGAATTCTTTTAACAGCGCAAAGATGAGCTTTCTTAGGATTTGATTGAAATCTAGCACACATACAGACACTAAACATAATATCACGCCTAGATGCGGTAAGATACAATAAACTACCAATCATGGAACGGTAGAAAGTTTGATCAACCGGGTTACCTCCCTCATCTAGGTTGAGATGTCCATTAGTTGGCATGGGTGCCTTGATTGGTGAAAGGATCACGATGCCCAAGAGGGGGGTGAATTGGGCTTTTCTAAAAATCAACACTAGTTAAACCCTAATCAAGAGCCCAACTTCACCCCAACAACTAGCACTAAGAGAATAATACTAGAAATACAACAATGCTAAGTCAATACTTCAAATACTTGCTAAACAAATACACAATGTAAAATGCTTGAATTAAGTGCAGAATGTAAAACAAGGTTTAGAAGACTCCTCCAATTTTTCCCGAGGTATCGAAGAGTCGGCACTCTCCACAAGTCCTCATTGGAGCACCCGCGCAAGGGTATCGCTCCCCCTTGGTCCTCGCAAGAACCAAGTGCTCACTATGAGATGATCCTTTGCCACTCCGGCGCGGTGGATCCCTCACGACCGCTTACAAACTTGAGTCGGGTCACCAACAAGATCTCCACGGTGATCAACAAGCTCCCAACGCCACCAAGCCGTCTAGGTGATGCCGATCACCAAGAGTAACAAGCCGTAGACTTTCGCTTGACCAAGAGAAGCCTAATGCAAGTGGTGTGTGCTCTAGGTGGCTCTCGCTAGCGCTAATGAGGACCAAATGCGGGATTAAGATTCTCTAATCTCCTCACTAGACTTGGTGCTTGCAATGCTCTACCAATGTGCAGGAATTAATGTGGGCAGCAAGACATTGAATATGGTGGGTGGAGGGGGTATAAATAGCCCTCACCCACCAACTAGCCGTTGCAAGCAGTGTTCTGCGCATGGGCGCACCGGACAGTCCGGTGCACCAACGGTCGACTCCAACGGCTAGTTCTGACAGCTAGCCGTTGGGCTGATGGCACACCGGACAGTGAACAGCCACTGTCCAGTGCACACCGGATAGTCCGGTGCACTGTCCGGTGCGCTGTCCGGTGCGCCACTAAAATTCAATTCTGAAACTTGCGCTCTCGGGTTTCTACTCGGGGAAAACCCTTCCCTGGGCCATCCTGGCCCCACCTAGCAGAGGGCGCACCGGACAGTCCGGTGCCCGAAGGCCAGAAACCCTTTTTCTTTTTTTTTCAGCTGTTTTTCAAATCGGTTTTCGTTCTAACTTGTGAGTATGTTCTAGAGTGTCACCTAGCACTATATGTGAGTGTGAATATGCACCAACACTACACTAGAACTCTCTTTGTCAAACTACTCATCGACAACCCCTCTTTATAGTACGGCTAAAACAAAATAAAATACCTAACTAAATCACGAGTGTTCGCAACTCCTTGACACTCGGACTACGTAGACCTTCACTTTGTGTTTCATCGCTTTAGCCGTCGCTTCGAGTTCCTATCTCCGGGATTGTTTTCACCGTTGTAGTGCTTCTACCTGTAATGCGACCTAACTTACCATTTGTCTCTACAAAACACACGTTAGTCACATATAACATTACGTTGTCATTAATCACTAAAACCAACTAGGGGCCTAGAAGCTTTCAATTGGTTTGCACTTATCCATGTTGAATCTTTTCAACAAGTCTTTGGTATACTTCTCTTGTGAGAGGAAGTTACCATCTTTCATTTGCTTGACTTGAAAGCCGAGGAAGTACGTCAGCTCGCCAATCATAGACATCTCGAACTCCTTCGACATCAACTCACCAAATTCCTTGCAATGATAATCATTTGTCAAGCTAAATATTATATCATCAACATAAACTTGACAAATGAAAATATCACCGTTATGTTTCTTTGTGAATAAGGTTGTGTCGACGGTCTCGATCTTGAAGCCCTTTTCAATGAGGAAGTCGCGAAGATGCTCATACCAAGCCCTTGGAGCTTGCTTTAACCCATATAGCGCCTTGGACAACCTATAAGCATGGTTAGGCTATCTAGGGTCTTCAAACCCGGGTGGTTGTTCAACATATACAAGTTCATTTATAAAGCCATTTAAAAATGCACTTTTTACATCCATTTGATAAAGCTTTATGTCATAGCATGATGCATATGCAAGTAGGATACAATGGCTTCAAGTCGAGCAACCGGTGCAAAGGTCTCTCCAAAATCTAAGCCTTCAACTTGAGAGAAGCCCTTTGCAACAAGTCTTGCCTTGTTCCGCACAATCACGCCTTGATCATCTTGTTTGTTTCTGAACACCCATTTTGTTCTAATGATCCTTGCATCTTGTGGAGGCTTCTCCAGGGTCCAAACTTGGTTGCGGATGAAGTTGTTTAGTTCTTCATGCATGGCATTCACCCAGTCCGGATCCAGTAGCGCCTCATCTATACATGTAGGCTCAACACAAGAAACAAAAGAGTGATGTTCAATAAATGAAGCATGTTTATGTGAACGAGTGATAACCCCTTGTGAAGGACTCCTAATGATTTGATCTTGTGTGTGTGCTTGATGTAGTGATGAGTTTTTCGTGTCAACCACTTGGGAAGAAGGTCTTGGAGCATCAACATCTTTGGCTTGTACCCTCGCTTGTTCATGAGAGACAAATGTATCTTCATTTGCATGCCTCTCATTTTTTTCATCGTCTTGTGGTACATTTGATGAAGAAGGTCTATCAATGTTTTGCACCTCCTCTTCATCTTCTTTTGGTTTGATAGCTCCAATTGGCATGTTCTCCATGGCTTCCCTAAGTGGCTCATCACCTATATTATTAAGATTTTCAAGTGCTCCTTGGGAGCCATTAGTCTCATCAAACTCCACATCATATGTTTCTTCTACCACTGGCATATGTTTTTCTACCACGCCAGTGGCATGATTGAATACTCGATATGCTTTGGATTCTGATGAATAACCAAGTAGAAAACTAATATCACAACATCTTTGAAACTTCCCTAGGTGATGACGCTTCTTGTAGATGTAGCATTTGCATCCAAACACCCGAAAGAAGGAGACGTCTGGCTTTCCCATTTAGTAGTTCATAGGGAGTCTTCTCAAGTAGCCGGTGAGGAAATAGCCTGTTTGATGCATAACATGCAGTGTTGACAGCTTCAGCCCAAAACCTCTCTGGTGTGTTATACTCATCAATCATTGTCCTTGCAAGAGTGATCAAGGTCCTATTATTCCTTTCAACAACTCCATTTTGTTGAGGTGTATATGTTGCTGAAACTTCATGCTTGATCCCAATCTCATCACAATATTCATGTATGTTGGTGTTATCAAATTCTTTTCCATTATCACTTCTAGTCGTCTTGATCTTGCAATCAAATTCATTTTGAGCCTTCTTGGCAAACTTCTTGAATATAGATGCAACTTCAGATTTATCATGGAGAAAGAACACCCAAGTGTACCTTGAAAAGTCATCAACAATAACTAGACAGTAGAGGTTGCCACCAACACTAGCATAAGTTGTTGGTCCAAATAGATCCATGTGAAGCAGTTCCAATGGCCTTGATGTTGACATGAAAGCTTTTGTAGGATGTGCGTTAGCAACTTGCTTTCCAGCTTGACATGCACTACAAGGCTTGTCCTTTTCAAATAAAACATCCTTTAGTCCTCTAACCATGTCCTTCTTTAGTACTTTCTTGAGTGTGCTCATTCCAACATGTGCAAGTCTTTTATGCCATAGCCATCCAAGTGATGCTTTGGTAAAGAGGCAAGTTCTTAAGTTTGCATCTTCAGAGGTGAAATCCACTAAGTAGAGATTGTTGTATCTAAATCCTTTGAACACCATTGACTCATCATCCATTTTTGACACAACAACCTCTGTAGGAGTGAATAAGCATTGAAGGCCAAGATCACAAAGTTGACCCACTGATAGTAAGTTGAAGCTCAAAGGTGCAACCAAGAGAACATTTGACATTGAGAAATCATTTGAAATAGCCGCCTTGCCAAGTCCTTGAACTTTTCTCTTTGAATTGTCCCCAAAAGTGATTTTGTCTTGTCCATCAACATTCTCATCAAGTGAGGTGAACATCCATGGGCAGTGGCGGAGCTCCGTAAAAATAACGCCTCGAGCCACTTTACAAATATAACGATGTACTACTCGTATTTTAATTTTTCGCACTTTAGGGGTAGTAACATTTAAAACAATCCAATGGAACTGTGGCAGATAGGGAAAAGGAATCAGACGTTCGAGAACAATTACTCACAATAGAGGAGAAGCACTCAGCACATAGCGCTTGCCGCTCAGGTGGTCGCTGCCCATTGGCCAGGGAGGCGTTCCGCCCTCGCCTATGAATAAAAAAAGAAAAGGAATCCGGTTGAGGAAATTGTATAGTTTGGGAGATGTAATGGCAGGGGTAGATTTGGGCGGTGGCGCGATGCTAGTGCAGGCCATGCGCGTCATTGCTACAGGGACGCTAGGGGCGAACTGGTGGAGGTGGAGGCTGGACTCATGGTGGCGGATGCCTGAGACAGAGCCCGCCCGGCCGTCTCAGAGGTTGCTGCCTTGTGCTCTTGCCAAATTCATAGAGCCTGAAGGCGTGGAGAGCGATAGAGGACTGAATGGAGGCAGCCGTGCCGCTGGCAACATAGGAAACACAGCCGCGCAGGTTTGAGAAATAATTGAAAGAGTATATGTTCTCGTGAATTGAGCGACTAAGGGAGGCTGCCAGCTCCAGGCTCAATCGATGCAAGCAGGAGGTCTTTTGGACCACATTTTTGGACAGAAATGTATTTTGGGCTAGATTTTTTTGGTTGAAAAAGATATATATATATATATATATATATGAGGATTTTTGGGTTGCGCCCTAGGCCACGGCCTAGGTGGCCCGGGGTCCATATCCGCCCCTGTCCATGGGTTGCCAGTAATATGTTGAGTGTCTCCACTGTCAATAACCCAATGACTCCCACCGGTCTTGTAGTTCACCTACATCAACAGACAAATCAAGCTTGAATTTTGAGGGCCCTATTTTGCATAGGACCAATGACTTTCTCAATCAAAGACTTTGCAACCAAATTTGTCTAGGTCTACTCTTGCTTGGTGGACCTAGGAATGTAACTTTGACTTTTCCATTTGCTACTTTTCTTAGAACATAATGGGCATTGAAAGCAAATGGTCTTGAGTGCTTTGGCAAGGGAGTTGGTGGTTTGGCTTTGCAGTTGTGGCAAAATGACCTTCTTTTCCACACTCAAAGCATTTGATAGGCTTATGAGTCTGCTTTGGCTTGTATTGATTTGTAGCTTTCTTTTGCACAAAAGAATTATATCCAATACCACTCTTGTTGTTTTTTATGACAGTGTTCATGAGCAATTCATTTTGGAGGTATTGGCCTTTATTGAACTTTTGCACACTTGTGGCAAGATGTTCATTTTCATTCTTAAGTTTCTTGACCTCATTTCTAAGCCTTTCATGCCAACTCATTGTTAAAGTCATTGCTCTATATGGCAACCTTTCCTCTAGTAGTTGCATCAGTCAAATGTCTCTTCAATTTCTGGTTGTCTAATGTCAAGGCTTTAACTTTTTCAGTCAGTTCATCATGAAGACTAGTTTGATCATCTTGGCTCAAATCATCACATGAGGTTGCTACATCAATCTTAACAGCAGGGTTAATAGCCTCATGTGTTTTGCAAGATAAAAGTTCATTTGCAACAAGAAGATTATCATGATCAATTTTAATCTTTGTATAGTCTTCCTTAATTTTAACAAATCTATCTTTCAACTCCCTATTTGCTTCATTTAATTTGTCACACTTATCCTTAGCATCTTTTAGGGAGGTTTTAAGCTCACTTACAGTGGATGACATAGTTTTGTTTTCTTCTTTCATCTCATCACTAGCTTTTACAACTATGTCATATTTGGTAGTTAAAAATTCATTTTCATCTTTCAACTTATCACATTTAGCCTTTGACTTCCTAATGATTTGAGTGTATTCCTTAAGCAAGTCGGCTAATTCATCATAGGAAGGTGAAGCAAATTCATCATCACTGTCACTATCACTATAATCAATAATATCATTATCATTTTGTACCTTCCGTTCACCTCTAGCCATGAGACATAGGTGAGAAGTCGATAAGGGTGATGGTGGTGGTGAAGAGAAGTCCCCAGCGATAGCGGCAACTTTTTCATCATTTTCTTCTTCACTTGAAGAAGACTCGCTTGAGGACTCAATGTCAATGAGCCAGTCACCAACAATGTATGCCTTTCCATTTTTCTTCTTATGGAACCTTTTGTGCTTCCCATCCTTCCCCTTGAAGAATTTCTTTTCCTTTTTCTAGTCATCACTGTCATCATCTTTCTTGCCCTTGAACTTGTTCTTCTTGGGCTTATTGCACTGATGAGCAAGATGACCAAGCTCTCCACAATTGTAGCAGTCCATTTCAGAGATGGGCTTTCTTCTACTGGAGAAGAATTTCTTCTTTCTTGAGTCAAACTTGATGCCTTGTCTGTTGAGCTTCTTTAACATCTTGGTGGTCTTCCTCACCATCAAAGCAATGTTAGCATCAAGATCATCATCACTTGAGAATTCCTCCTCAATTTGCACTTTAGCTTTTGCTTTCTTTTTTGATTGGCTTTGAGAGCCAAATCTTTTCTCTTGGAAGATGACTCATCCTTGTCATTTATGTGCATGTACATTTCATGAGTATTGATCTTTCCCAATATTTATGTAGGAGTAGCAACTGAAAGATCCATCTGATGTAGCATTGTGACAATGTGTCCATATTTGTCAATTGGAAGGATACTGAGAATCTTCCTCACAACATCCGGTTGTGAAATTTGTGTGAGCCCCAAACCATTTACTTCCTCTACAAGAATATTAAGACATGAGTACATAGCATTGGCATTTTCATTTGCAAGCATCTCAAAAGAATTTAACTTTCTCATAGCAATATGATATCTCTCCTCACGCTCACTTCTAGTCCCTTCATGTAGAGCACATATATCCATCCACAAATCATGAGCATTTCTATGGTTTCTAACTCTATTAAAGACATCTTTGCAAAGGCCTCTAAAAAGAGTGTTTTTGGCCGTACCATTCCATTTCTTATAGTTAAACTCTTCTCCTACAAGATTTGCGGGATCTCTAGGTTCGAGGAACCCTTGTGTAGCGGCTTTGTAGACACCAATGTCTATAGCCACTAAGTAAGCTTCCATACGAATTTTCCAATATGGAAAATCGTCACCATCAAAAACAGGAGGAGGTCCATCCCCGCCGGACATCGCTACTCTAGCGGTTAAGCTAATCTAAGAGCAACAAGGCTCTGATACTAATTAAAAGGATCACGATGCCCAAGAGGGGGGTGAATTGGGCTTTTCTAAAATCAACAATAATTAAACCCTAAGCAAGAGCCCAACTTCACCCCAACAACTAGCAATAAGATAATACTACTAGAAATACAATAATACTAAGACAATGCTTCAACTACTTGATAAACAAATACACAAGGTAAAATGCTTGAATTAAGTGCGGAATGTAAAGCAAAGTTTAGAAGACTCCTCTAATTTTTTCCCAAGGTATCGAAGAGTCGGCACTCTCCCCTAGTCCTCGTTGGAGCACCCGCGCAAGGGTATCGCTCCCCCTTGGTCCTCGCAAGAACCAAGTGCTCACTATGAGATGATCCTTTGCCACTCCAGCGCGGTGGATCTCTCACGACCGCTTACAATCTCGAGTCGGGTCACCAACAAGTCCTCCAAGGTGATCACCGTGCTCACAATGTCACCAAGCCGTCTAGGTGATGCTGATCACCAAGAGTAACAAGCCGTAGACTTTCACTTGACCAAGACCGATTTTTTGCATTTTGGCCCTTTTTTGGAAAAAAACTCACGTTTGGACCCTACGAAAATTTAATGTCATTTTTGGACCCTTTGCTCGGCGCAATAGGCTATGGCACCGAGGTACCTGCTGCGCTGGCATAACCCGGACGCCGTGGCACCGACGTGGCACCGAGCTCGGTGCCATAGATCTTGGCGCTGAGCTCGGTTGTACCTCCGGGACCCAATTGTTCAGGAGCCAACAATCCAAGTACAGGATAATAAATATTGTCATTGCAGCGTGGCGTGGACCGACGCGTCACCGCGCCTGTACTTACACAGGGCGATCTTGCTGATCAGGGTCTCGTCCAGCCCCGTCGACGGCGAGATGTTCCACGACTCTTGGCTCCTGGACTGTCCCTGGCTTCCGAAGTTGCGAAAATTTCCATTCTTTTTGGTCAACTAGTAAAAATATTTATTATATTGTAGCACAGCCAATGACAATGCTCGTAGACTGGTAGTGCTACTGTTTCCCCTCCAACGAAAAGGACTGCACTGTACCATAAACCTTGAAGTCTTCCTTAGCAATCGAGTTTTTCTCTCTTCAAGTGAAGTGATTAAAGATAATGATTACTTGCACTATTTCAACAGCTTTCTTTGAACTTACTTCTCTCTTTATGAACTAATCTTGTTACAGTGTCAACATAAATCTTAATAGCTTGCACTGGTATGAAAGCGACCAGCCATGTGCAAGAACAGTTCAAACCTACGCGGTTGCACCTCCTGGATTGTTCATTGGTCGTGCTACAATATAATAAATATTGTCATCAGTTGCGCCCCAATTGTTCCAAGTCGGAAGTCACCCTCCACTTGTTGTTCTCTACTTGCTCCACGGAGGGGCCAGGCTGCTGGACTGATCTGACGCGTGCGCGCATCCAATCCACCGCGCAGCGCCGCCATAGTCCCTGCTCTGCTCTCGCGACTCGTGTAGCCAAGCCATGCGGTTACAACCGAGCTCGGCGTCAAGATCTGTGGCGCCGAGCTCGGTGCCACGTCGGCGCCACGACGTCCGGGCTGTGCCAGCGTAGTAGGTACCTCGGCGCCATAGCCTATGGCACCGAGTTACCCCAACGCCATAGGCTATGGCACCGAGCAAAGGGTCCAAAATGACATTAAATTTTTGTAGGGTCCAAACGTGATTTTTTTTGAATAAGGGCCAAAATGCAAAAAAGTCGGTGACTAAGAGAAGCCTAATGCATGTGGTGTGTGCTCTAGATGGCTCTCGCTAGCACTAATAAGGTACAAATGCGGGATTAAGATTCTCTAATCACCTCACTATGCTTTGTGGTGCTTGCAATGCTCTAGCAACATATGAGAGTAAATGTGGGCAGTAAGACATTCAATATGGTGGGTGGAGGGGGTATAAATAGACCTCACCCACCAACTAGCTGTTACCAACCCTGGCTGCACATGGGCGCACCGGACAGTCTGGTGTGCCACCGTTGCGTCAACGGTCACTTCCAACAGCTAGTTCTGACAGCTAGCCGTTGGGTAGTCACTGTCCGGTGCACACCGGACAGTCCGGTGTGCCCGCTATAATTCAATTTTCTGAACTCTTCGCTCTCGGGTTTCTGTAGGAGAAGAGGCACTTCCCCGGGCCAGCCTGGCCCCACTGTCAGAGGGCGCACTGGACAGTCTGGTGCCCCAAAGACAGAAACCCTAGTTTTCTTTTTCCTTTTGATTTTTGAATCAGTTTTCATTCTAACTCGTGAGTGTATTCTAGAGTGACACCTAGCACTATATGTGAGTGTGAATATGCACCAACACTACACTAGAACTCTCTTGGTCAAACTACTCATCGACAACCCCTCTTTATAGTACGGCTAAAACAAAATAAAAGACCTAACTCTATACCGAGTGTCCGCATCTCCTTAACACTCGGAATACGAAGACCTTCATCTTTTGTTTCGTCGTTTTAGCCGTCGCTTCAAGTTCTTATCTTAGGGATTGTTTTCACTGTTGTAGTATATCTTTCTGTAATGCGACCTAACTTACCATTTGTCTCTGCAAAACACACATTAGTCACATATAATATTACATTGTCATTAATCACTAAAACCAACCAGAGGCCTAGATGCTTTTGGCGAGGATGTGAGAGAATAAAAGTACAATCCAGCGTGAACAGTACGGAGGTACTGTTCATCTATTTATAGGCACGGGACGCAACTCAGGTGAGATTACATACATGTCCTTGGACATTAGTCTACAAGCAACTTAAACTAAGAAGGTCTAACTAGTCCTTTTTTCTTCTTTGCTTGGTCTAGGCCGAAGCTATCGAGCTTCGGCATTCCGCATTATTGCTTCTATGCAGAGTCTTCGTCTTAATGACCTTCGGCAGAGAAGAAGGCCCCCCAATAGTAGCCCCTTCACGGTGCTAGATCGTTTTTCCAAAACAAGCTCGGTCCGTGAAAAACACAAAGGCTTTGGAATGCCGAAGGTCCAAAAAACACCTTCCTTGAGCTTGTTATCGAAAAACTATTAAAATATTATGAGCGTTGAGTGGTCCACTGCTCAGTTAGTGTAGGCGGTCTGGCGGTTCGCCTTCTTCCCTACAACACTATATAAGCAAATAGGTTGGTGAGGAGTTACCACAACATTCATTGCCATTGCACTGTTGTACTGTTAAAAATTTTAACCAAAGTCGAAGCTTTCCAGGCTGCTCTTTGCAGACACTCTTTCGTCTTTCGAAGTCAGCTTTGTCTTAAGGAACTGCAATACTTGAGATGACTCGAGTAAGGTCCACTTCTAGGGTGTCGCATGAGGGAGATGATGCTGAAATGACAGAGATAGCGCCAATATCAGAAATGATGAGGCGATCGGGTTTAGTATTGCCGGAAGAAGCTGCTACCGAAGGTGACATTGCCAAAGTTGAGCAAACTGTAGCTGAGGATGGGAGTGATGATGAGTTTGAGGAAGACAACAGTATTTTGAGCCCGTCGAAACCGAGCCATATTGAGTTTGTAAAACCTACAGTGTCAGCGGAGGACCTGGTTATGATGAAGAAGTTGGGCTATTTTGGGGAGGCTGAAAGTAAACTTATTCGTTTTGCTGGCAATGAAGTGGTTCCGGAGCTGAATGAGGATGAAGTTGTTGTTTTTAAAAGCTTCTTCAGGGCTGGGATTTGGTTCCCTCTATATGATATGATAGGAGAGGTTTTAAAGAAGTTTGATATATACCTTCATCAGCTGACGCCAAATACCATTGTCAGGCTGAGTGTGTACATATGGGCTCTCCATAGCAGGGCATGAGTGCTAATGCCGAAGGTTTCTGTCGAGTGCACGAGTTGCACTATCAGACAAAGGCCAGAGCGGAAGGCCTTCACAAAAACTTTGGATGCTATAATTTTGCGTACCGAAAGGACACCAAGGCCCTGGTAATCGACTACTGCACCAAGTGGCCGACCGGGTGGACAAATGAGTGGTTCTATGTAAAAGCTGACGAGAAGAAGAGAGAAAAATTGATGACCATGGTTATGAGTCCTATGAGATTAAGCTTCAGAATGACAAGGCCATTGTGCCATATGCAACTCAGCTCCCCGTGCCATTTGGCCGAGGTTGAATTCAGAGTGGTGGCTGCCGAAATCAGAACTAGGGATTTGGTATAGGAATACCTGGCAAACAAGACTTTTTCGACCTCCAGTGGTTGGGGGATGCCGAAGAAGAAAGAAGGGGGAAAGAAGTATGAACTTGTTTGGCTCCCCTACCGTTTCAAATTTGAGAAGCAATTCAAGAAACCATGCACTGAATGGCTAGAGATGATCGAAACTATGTGCAACGAGATTCTTGGCAATTACACAAAAAAAGAGGATCAATTAATGGTTGTTGCCTTCGACATCCGACCGAAACAAAGGCTAAATCGAGTAATGGATGCGCTAAACTTTGAGTATCCAGATTATGAAAGACTTGACAAAGGAGCTGAGGGAGCAAAGAGAAAAAGAGTTGTCAGCATTCTGAGCAGAGAAGCTGCCCGGTCCGTGAAGGCAGACGAAAAGGCTCTAAAGAAGGCGAAAGTAGCGCTAGAGCCGAAGGAGCAAGCCCCTAAGAAAACGAAACTTGATGGGATACCTTCTGCGAAACCGAAGGTAGATGAAGCCAAAGGAAACCTTGAGCCCTTCATCGCCCACTACTGTCGAGGTGGCAGAGATTTTGAAGGTAATGTCTGAATCCCCACCATTCAAGCTGATAAGTCCTCTGAGATCAGAACTGACCAACCTTTTACAGAAGATGAAGGTGCCTTCAGCTATGGAGGAGAAGGTTGGAGGGCAAAAGAAACGGCAGATTGTGAATGTGATGCAAGCAATTGAGCAAACACCGCCTTCAGCTTTCGCGGTAAAAGCAGCAATTCTTGCATATACTGAAGATGCTGGCGGAGCCAAAGCTGAAGAATTCATAGCCACAATGTTAGAAATTGACAAGCTTATATCAAATGTGGTTGCGAAGAAGACAGGTGTGGCTGCGGAGGAAAGCATGCCCGCAGTGCCTGATAGAGGGAAGAAAATTGTTGATACTCCTTCGAAATAGAAAGATTTTGACCTTCGGCACCTGGGTGGCCAGGAACTTTCTGAGGAAGATAAAATAGAGCTGAAAGGATTTGCTATGTCTTGTGGTTACCAACCGGGGTCCATGCTCTTCGGTGGGGTCAATGAAGAAATCTTGGGATGCATTCGCGACCACGCTGGGGCGAAGATTGTAGGCCCCTATCCAAGAGTGTTGGATTCTCGAAGTTGGAGACTGACATTAGTTGTTACAGGCGACAACATATTGTTAGTAGTTTGTTTTATTCCAATTTCAAGGTGAGGCTTTTCTCTAAACTTGTTTTTAATATTACCTTCATAGTGGTTTGAATATTCTAATTTAACTTGTTTTGCAGAGTATGTTATTAAGCAAGGCCCTGAAAATGCAGCAGGATACTGAAGATTGAAGAAACGAAGTTACTATTGAAGGCTTAGAAGATAAAATTAAGAAACTTGAAGATTCTTTGAAAGAAAAGACATCCTGCTGCAATCAGCCGAAGGCTCCCTCGCAGAAGCACGGTCTCGGAATGATAAGTTGAGCAGAGAGCTAGATGAAGCTCAAGTAACCTTGAACGAAAAGTTAGAGCGCTTCGACTACGAAATGAAGGAACTTAAAGCAAAGGTCGAAGCCAAAGCTGAAAGGAATGAGAAGCTAAGTGAAACTATTAAAAATCTTCAGGACATATGCTCCGGCTTTGCCGCCCGATGCATTAATCGATTGAAGGAGATATTTAACTCAGTCGGAGCCACTTCTAAAGAAGTCACCCTTTCTACCAAAGACATCCCTGGGGCCTTCGATCATATCGAGAATGAAGTTGAGGCCCAAGATGAAGTTATAACTGGACATGGAGATTTATGTGCTATAGTTGCTTCACGCGGCACAGCTGCAGCATTCATAAAGGCTGGGTGCAATCATGCAATGATCATCAACAAGCCAAACTTCAATCTGTCATCATCGGATTTGGTTGACGTTCCTTCCGAGGCCCGAAGTATAGGAAATAGATTTATTACCCAGATTTGGGCAAAGGGCGGGCGTGAATTGGCCGGGGATGAAGCACGAAAGGTGCTTAACTCAGTATGAAGCTTTACCTTTGTCTTTTTACCATGATTTTTCCTTATGAAATTTTTGATTACCTTATACCTTGTTTTTCTGCAGGATGATGGCACCGAAGGTCGCTAAACTGAAGCTTGTTCTGACATACTGAAGACTCTAGAATCTCCTTTTGTATTTATCTGTAGAAATACTTAGGAACTCTTTGTATCATATGGCAAAAAATTGTAATTGACAGTTGAACAAAATATTGTACATATTTGTTAATACCTTGTAATACCATTTTTACCTTTCCCTCATGTGTGAATTGCTTTGTTGTGCACGAAACCAATGCTTGTAATCTTTTGAGCCGAAGGCGAAAAACACCTTCCCTTCTTTTCGTTCGCATCAAAGCATTTTCATTGAAAATGAAGCATCTTCGTATGCAACAAAGCATTTTCTCTTCAAGGACAGGCATTTCCTGTTTTTCCTGTTAATGCCTATGCTTTATTCCTGTTGGAACTTGCGTTCCTGGGCAGGTTGATTCCAACAGGGGAGTGAGAGGGATGTGAACACGGTTTAACTTGAGGTGGCAATTGCTCTATTAATCTAGCCTCTCAAGGGCACTGTACGGGGGTATTTATAGGTGCCTGAGTGCCCAACGTCTCAATATAAGGACGCATGTGCCCTCAGGCACCTGGTCTATCCCCGGAATATTCCTGTAAAGGAGGGTTACAGACTGTCATTACAGAAAAGCTATTACAAATCGGGCTCGTAACACACTTATCCGAGCGGGGCCCGTTACAATGGGCCGAATCCCACATGGGCCTCCAGGTGGAGTAGGGACGTGGGACGGGGCGACATCGCCGTAGGCCTTCATCTTGTAGTGTAGATGACGAAGGGTGGACCTCGCCGGTCATTCCGCTTCCTGTTGGCGCAGCGAGATAGACGAAGGCTGGAGCGGTGGGTAGCGTTTTCCGCCTTCGCTCCAACAGTCGGCGCAGCGAAATAGACGAAGGCTGGAGCGGAGGGTAGCGTCTTCGCCTTCGCCCCAACATTTGCCCTCCGAGGGACCAGTTCGACTAAGTCATCTGGTGCCGAAGACGTCGCTAGATGGTGGAGACGCTGCCCTCACTCGAAATGGTTCCGCGGGGGTTTTTGATGTGACCGTTGATGGACGCGGCACTTGTCACACCCGGTTTTGGAAGGTAAACCGAATGCGAACCATGTACGTGCCAGGATCAGAAATTCACGTACACGACGATTACATAAATGACTCATCATAGCACAATGCTTCAAATAACAATAAAGATAAGTAATAATATGAAAGACTAGAGTCATTTACATAATATAATCAAAGTACACAGAACAGAAACGTAGCCAACGTAAATAAACCCACCACAGGCAGCTGACTGGGGGAGGTCGCTAGCCTAATCCTCGAACTCGTCGAAGTCCTGGAACTCCTGGAGATTCGCCTCGACGCCTTCTTCTTTACCTGAGCATAGATTGCATCAAAGGCAACCTGGTGTTTTGTGAAAGCAAGGGTGAGTACACATCAACGTACTCAGCAAATGTCCCGTTTGGCTGTAGTGGACTAGCTTTATTTGGGGTTAAGGTCAAGCAGTTGCTTTTAGTTGGTCAGGTTATTATTATTAATTGAGAGCCGGGTTTTAACATTAACCCAAGTTATTAACCCAAAGTACCCTTTCCAAACGGAAAGAATACCACTTACCATTACCATAGTCATAACCATCATCCTTGTCACCACCTGTAAACCAACCATCTCTGATCAAGTATCTCTAATCAAAGAGGATCCCAAGACCGCTCATAACCGTGAGCACGACTGATATATCAGTTTCTAACCCTCTGCAGAGGTCGCACACTTTACCCACGAGTCATGATTCCCTTTCTGCCCGGGGAGAGCTAATCCCCATTGACCACTACCTAGGTGGCCCGACAGGGTATCACTACGTAGCCTTTACAAAGATTTCCCAGAGGTCATAGCCGCCCGTTAGGTTTCTCTAGTTTGATAAACACAGTACATCTCCCCAAAGGAAGGGTGACTAACAAAACCAAATCAAGAACCTCTACAACCAGCCTCGGCAGAGCAAGTACTGTGCCCGGACCCCATTGACGGCCCTTCGGTGAAGCCAACTACTCCTCTGGTTCCTCTAATTAATCAGCTAAGGGCGTCCCATTCCACCCTCATGGTTGCACTGTTATCCCGGGTTGTCACTCCCCAAACAGGTCCTTATGGAGAGGCACTCAGGAAACAGCCTGAGCCCCCTAAAGTATCACAGGAACATCATCGGGATAACATCATAGTATCATAAGTATTCACATCATGTTCATTGATTAAAGTAAAGCAATAGCATAATGCTAACCATGATAACCCAAAAGGTAAACAAGGATAAGGTAAATAGAAAGCTAGTCAATCCTTAGGTTTCAATTAAGTAATGCGGGACAGTGCATTAAAAGTGAATGGGACATAATGGGTCAGAGGACACTTGCCTTCACCAAATAGATGCTCAGGGTCTTCAGCCTCGTAGAACTCGAAGAGTTCGATCACTTGGTCGCCAAAGCTTGACCGTCGATTCCTCGAAGCTCAAAAATGGATCGCAGTCTATTCGCGACGCGAAGCGAAGACGAACAAGCACCAGCAAACAAACATATACATATGCATAAGAACGTTACACCATACAAAGGAAACATAATCAAAACATGCAATACTAAATAGAGCGCGTTACTACAGTCACGCGAGGAAAAAGAAACGCGACGGTCGAGGCTACGGTCGAGAAGTTATCGCGTCCATACTAAACGAGTATTAATCATAACATTTAGTTTGATCTAATTATATTAATCAATATTTATTAAAATAAAACTAGAGCTGTTGCACAATTTTAATTCGCTGACCACACTAACGATTCTTAGTTAAATAAGTAATTTAAATAACAACAGCGACTCTAAGCAGAACGAATTAGCGGAGCGAGACGAAACACGTAACGCGTGAAACATCACGACAGCGTGCAAACGACGCGCGGACACGCGCGACATAGCACGCCGACGATACACGAGACAGCACGCGCAACAGGCGTGAACGAAGCGTGAAACCAGCACGCCGCCATGTGCTGAACAACACGCTCAATAGGCGAGAAAGCTAAATCGGTGACGTGTTTATACTAAACAAGTCTTAATTAGAATATTAGTTCGACATAATTATAATTACATGAATTGACATTATCATATCAAATATAAATTAAAACTAATATTTAGCTTTGACTAACTTACTATTTTACTAGTGGACGATTAAACAAATAGTTAACTAATTGACCTTAGTGATTAAAATCGAACGGCTTTAATATCGCGCGCGGGCAGCGCGCGACATGCGAAACAACACGTGCGACAACACGAGAGTAACGAATGAAGTATTACACACGAACAACAAGGCGACGACGAGCGTCACACGTGCGAACAGCGTGTAGACAGTGCGACGACGCGCACGACTCACAAGAGTCGCTAATAGACATCGTGTTCATACTAAACACTAAATAAGTGTTAAATACCACATCTAAGTTGTTAAGATCACATTATCACATATTTACAATCGCTTAGCTAAAATCATAATTTTAATCCAATTGAGTACTCAGTTTACTGATCGACAATCGAATAGAAAATTAATTAGCGCAGGGGAATAGACGAGGTAGACGGGGGTAGACGGGAGTCGTTTAGGGGTAGACGAACGTCGTCCAAACTCCGACAACACCCAATTCACACGCAAGTTGCACAAGCACGATGACCGGTTTCGGGACTTGTCGGCGTTCCGAGACCGGGGGGGTCCCTGGGCCGACGAGTGAATGTCGCCGCGTGCCCCAGCCCAGATGGGTCGAGCGCGAGGGCGAGCGCGAAGGGGGGAGAGCGAGGCGGCCGGAGACCAGCGTGAGAGAGGTGGGAATCCCGCGGCCTTCGTGTTCGTCCCGCGCCCAGGTCGGGTGCGCTTGCAGTAGGGGGTTACAAGCGTCCACGCGGGAGAGGGAGCGAGCGGCTCCAAGCGAGCGCCTGTTCTCGTCCTCGTCCCCGCGCGGCCAACCCTCTCTAAGAGGGCCCTGGTCCTCCCTTTTATAGGCGTAAGGAGAGGATCCAGGTGTACAATGGGGGGTGTAGCAGAGTGCTACGTGTCTAGCGGAGGTGAGCTAGCGCCCTAGGTACATGCCGTTGTGGCAGCCGGAGAGATCTTAGCACCTAGCTGGTGTGATGTCGTGGCCGTCGGAGGAGCGATGGAGCTTGGCGGAGGGACAGCTGTCGGAGCGGTTGAGTCCTTGCTGACATCCTCTTGCTTCCGTAAGGGGGCTGAGAGCCGCCGTCGTCACAGAGCATGCGGGGCGCCATCATTGCCTATCTGGCGGAGCGAGCCAGATGGGACGCCGGTCTTGTTCTCTGCGGCCCGAGTCAGCTCGGGGTAGGGTGATGATGGCGCCTCCTGTTGACGTGGCTGGTCTGCGCCCTAGGTTGGGCGATGTGGAAGCTCCTCCGAAGCCGAGGTCGAGTCCGAGCCCCCGGGTCGGGCGAGGCGGAGATTGCCGGCTGGTGCCGGGGCGGAGTCCGAGCCCTGGGGTTGGGCGAAGCGGAGTTCGTCGTCTTCTGGGGCCGAGCCCAAGTCCGAGCCCTGGGTCGGACGAGGCGGAGGTCGTCGTCTTCTGGGGCCGAGCCCAAGTCCGAGCCCTGGGTCGAGCGGAGTTCGCCGTCTTCCGGGACTTAGCCCGAGTCCGAGCCCTGGGTCGGGCGGAGTTCGCCGTCTTCCGGACTTAGCCCGAGTCCGAGCCCTGGGTCGGGCGGAGCGGAGTTCACCGTCTTCCGGGACTTAGCCCGAGTCCGAGCCCTGGGTCGGGCGAAGTTCGCCGTCTTCCGGGACTTAGCCCGAGTCCGAGCCCTAGGTCGGGCGAAGCGGAGCTTCCTATGGTGCCTCCGGCAGGGCCTGACTGCCTGTCAATCTTACTCTGTCAAGTGGCACTGCAGTCGGAGTGGCGTAGGCGACGCTGTCCTTCTGTCAGGCCGGTCAGTGGAGCGGCGAAGTGACGGCGGTCACTTTGGCTCTGCCGGCTGGGGGGCGCGCGTCAGGATAAGGGTGTCAGGCCACCTTTGCATTAAATGCTCCTGCGACTTGGTTGTCGGTGCGGCGATTTGGTCAGGGTTGCTTCTTAGCGAAGGCAGGGCCTCGGGCGAGCTGGGAATATGTTCGCCGCTGAAGGGGGGCCTCGGGCGAGATGGAAATCCTCCGGGGTCGGCTGCCCTTGTCCGAGGCTAGGCTCGGGCGAGGCGTGATCATGTCCCTCGAATGGACTGATCCCTGACTTAATCGCACCCATCAGGCCTTTGCAGCTTTGTGCTGATGGGGGTTACCAGCTGAGAATTAGGAGCCTTGAGGGTACCCCTAATTATGGTCCCCGACAGTAGCCCCCGAGCCTCGAAGGGAGTGTTTGCACTCGCTTGGAGGCTTTCGTCGCACTTTTTTGCAAGGGGACCAGCCTTTCTCGGTTGCGTTTTGTTCCGGTGGGTGCGTGCGAGCGCACCCGCTGGTGTAGCCTCGAGGCCTCGAGGAGTGGTTTCACTCCTTCGAGGTCTTACTGCCTCACGTAGTGCTTCGGCTGGTCTGGTCGTTCCCTCATGCGAGCTGGCCGTAGCCCAGGTGTACGGTCGGGTCCCAAGTTCTCGGGCTGGTATGTTGACGCTGTCACGGTTCGGCCGGAGCCCTCGGGCGGTCAGGGGTAGACTCGGCTTTTTACATACGCCCCTGCGTCGCCTTTCTGCAAGGAGGAGGGGGGGAAAGCGCCATGCTGCCCTCGATGGGCGCCGAACATGGTGTCTCCGATGAGCTGCAAGCGGGTAATCCGAGTGGACGTCTGTGCCCCGTTCATTAGGGGTCGGTGTAACGCCCTGAATTTGGGGGTAAAATTTTTTCTTCTTTTCTCTCACCAAATTCAGGCGTTACTCTTTCTTTTTTCCCTTTTCTTCTCGCTAAGCCTTGATCTTTTCCAAAGTCGCAGCGGGTTTTGGCTTTAGACCTCGTGTAAAGCAAAACATTAAAATACTTTATTTCGTGTGATGCACCATGCCGAACCATGCATACTTTTGATTGATTAAAAATGTGAATGCTTTCATCTAGAGGAAATTAGAAATCAGAAAAAGGAAAAGCCTTTTCTTTTTTTCTTTCTTTTCTCTTCCCCCCTTCGGCCAGGCCCAGCTGGCGGCCTAGCCGCCCCCCTCCCACCCTTCCCGCGTGGGCCCCGCGCCGGCCCAGCCGCGCGCACCCCTCTCCCCCCCCTTTGGGCCCAGTCGGCCCAGCCGTCCCCCCTCTCTTTTTTTTCTTTTCCAAAAATCCCCTCCCTCTCCCTCTCTCTCTCTCCCTCACCCTCTCCCTAACCCTAGCGCCGCCGCCGCCCTCCCCTAACCCTAGCGCCACCGCCGCCGCTCCCTTCCCCCGTGCCCCGCCGCGCCGCCCTCCTCCGCCGTGGTGAGACTCCCCCCCCTCCTCCCTTCTCCTTTCCCCCTCTCCCTCCTTCCCCGCGTCCGGCTCGACCGCCCGGCCCCTGCTCGGCCGCCCCCCCGGCTCAACCGACGCCCCGTGCCCCGGCTCGGCCGACCCCGGCCCGACCGCCCCCGCTCTCGGCCTCGGCCGTGCCCCCGCCCTGCCCGTGCTTCGCCCCGCCGTGCCTTGCTCGCGTCGCGTCGGCCCTCGCGTGGCCTCGAGCTCGTGCCTCGGCGCGCGCCTCGAGCTCGGCCATCGCACGGCCCCGACGCGTGCGCGACTCGTTCGCGGCACGTTAAGTGTGGTTTTGCGCGTGCGCGTGCTCGCGCAGCGTTCTGGCGTAGCTCGTCGTGCTCGCGACGCGACACATAGCTCCCTGTTGCGCTCGCGACACGATCGTCTACCCCCTAGCCCCGTCTACCCCCCGTATCCTATATGCGCTAATCACGTTGTTTATATTAATAAGATAGGAGTCCCAATTTGGAAATTGGTTACGTTAGTTAATTTGTATAGCTAATCGTCTATCTTATTCAATGTTAATCTACTAAAAGTGGTCACGTTTACATTAGTGCATGTAGCTAATTCTTTTGTTAGAACCAATTGGAACTAGAACACGTGACGTCTAGTTATTCACCAACCCGTAGTGCGTCTCGGGCATGAGCTTTAACTCTCGCGAGACCTTTTCTCATTTCTTTCTAACCATGGTAAACTCATTATTGTATGTGGTATTCTATGCATGTTTAATCTACTTGTTCTCTTGTATGGTGTATTGTTGGTTTCCTAATTTCAATGGATGGATGTATGTATGCTTGCAATCGCTTAGAGAACGATCCGGTTGGAGAGCCCGAAGAACTCGCAGGAGAAGCCCCTGAGCAGCAGTCGGTTGGTGGAGGCAAGTGTCCTTTGACCTATCTCTGTCCTATTCATTCTTTAATTCACCTCCCGCATTACACATTTATACTTAAGGATTGACTAGCTTTTGTTATCCATGTCCTTGTTTACCTATTTGGGTCGGATTATTATTATTTAGCTCTATGCTATTGCTCAAACTCTAATCAATGAACATGATGAGATTATATATGATACGTTTTTTCCCTTCTCTTATTATGATGTTGTACTTGTGGCCTTTAAGGGGGCTCGAGCGGTTTCTCGAGTGCCTCTCCGTAAGGACCTGTTCTATGGATGACCGCCCGGGAAAACAGTGCAACCATGAGGGTGGAGTGGGACGCCCTTAGCTGAATAATTAGAGGAACCGGGGTAGTTCGCTTAGCCGTTGTGCCGTCAATGGGGCTCGGTGTATGCGGCTCGCTCTGCCAAGGTTGATTTGTCCCTTGGGGAGGAGTGCGGTACATTTAGGAAACCTAACGGGCGGCTACAGCCTCGGGGAATCTTTGTAAAGGCTACGTAGTGATGTCCCTGCTGGACCACCTAGGTAGTGGTCAATGGGGAGTAGCTCTCTCCAGGCAGAAAGGGAATCACGGCTTGTGGGTAAAGTGCACAACCTCTGCAGAGTGTTTGAAAACTGATATATCAGCCGTGCTCGCGGTTATGAGCGGCCAAGGGAGCTCCAGTGATTAGTGGTACTTGATCAGAGACATTTTGGTTTACAGGTGGCTATGAGATCGATGGTTTTGGTTATGTCTATGGTGCTGGTAAGTGGTATTCTTTCGTTTGGAAAGGGTACATCGGGCTAATAACTTGGGTTAATGCTAAAACCTGGCTTCCTATCAGTAAATAATAATCTGACCAATTAAAAGCAACTGCTTGACTTACCCCCACATAAAGCTAGTCCACTACAGCCAAACAGGATGCTTGCTGAGTATGTTGATGTGTACTCACTCTTGCTCTACACACCAAACCCCCCCAGGTTGTCAGCATTGCAACCACTGCTCAGGCGAAGATGAAGCTGTGGAAGGAGACTTCCAGGAGCTCCAAGACTACGACGAGTTCTAGGAGTGGGTTAGCGGCAACCCCCAGTCGGCTGCCTGTGAAGGCCGCGGTTATCTACGTTTCGTTTTCGCACTTTGATTTATTGTAAGGACTATATGGACGTCTCAGACGCATGATGTAATCGACTATTATTTCCCTTTTAATACTATTTTGAGCACTGTGTGATGATGTCCATGTTATGTAACTGCTGTGTACGTGAATAACTGATCCTGGCACGTACATGGTTCGCATTCGGTTTACCTTCTAAAACTGGGTGTGACATAAGTGGTATCAGAGCCAGGCTGACTGTAGGACCGCTAACCTAGAATAGAATGGTCGTTCTAAGGACTATAGACCTCTGTCCCTGCCTTGACTTTGGTACCCCTTCAAAAGTTGGTCATACCGACCAAACCTATATTCTACTATATATTATACCTTGCTGAAAATTGTGTTTTATTCTAATCCTTCATTTATTCATGATTCATTATTTGCTGGTCATATTAATTCTGTTCTCACTCTTTTGCTTGCGGTGTCTTTTGTAGATGGCTCGACTTAGACACACTGCACGAAAGTCTGTCATCCCTTCTTACCCTCCCGCCTTGCGGAGCGTCCGCTTCGCCGTCCCGTGGCCGGTCAGTCCAGCCACTTGGAGAGACTGCACCACCGCCTGCATGAGGAGCAGGAACGTCGACGAGGAGCAGCAGGGCTCTTCTTTCTCGCTCCAGCAGGAGAT
>JAOPSE010000015.1:59887384-59986868 GCA_029449295.1 Zea luxurians | reverse complement strand
CGACTTTCAGCAACTCGCAAGCGCACCGCACGCGACACGCCGCACGCCCTCGCTCGTCAAGCCACCGCCGCTCCGTGTCCCGCTCGCTGCTACACCGCCACCGCCATACGCCGATATCCCGCTCGCTGATAGTCTGCTACGCCCGCGCTGCTACGCCGCCGCCGCCATACGCCAATTCGCGTCCGCCTATACTGTGAGGTAGGTCAGCAGTGTTTGGAGCGGCACGTAGACGAGCAGCGGGCGAGTTCCCATTCCCCAGCTAGCCAGCTCCCCCAACGGCCAACCGACACAGTCTATTCCCCGGCTTCAAGGAATCAAGGTAATCCATAATCTTCTAATATTTATTTTTTCTAATGTTATCTATAAATTTCTTATTTGTAGATGTATTTTGTAAGCTTCATTATTTAAATTATATGTATAGTTTAGGATCACGTCTGTTGCTTGCTGGACTGATGCTCGTTCATTGTTTGCCTGTTTGGACTTTGGAGTAGTGTTTGTTCACTATTTGGTCCGAGATTGAGAGGCTGTCAAACTAACAATGGCTGCCAATCCATTAGTGCTAAGGTCTGGAAGTGGGAGTGTATGTGCAAGCACAGGAGCATCTCTGCTGCTCTATCACCATTGGCACTAATCAGTCTGCACTACAACACAACAACTTGTCGGTGCTATGGTTATAGTAGGTGGAAGTGCGAAAAGGTTGTTAATATGAAGAAGCTCAAGATGAGTCCAATGGCACCGAGGAATTAGGACGTGGTGAAAAGAGGAAAAAAACAAACAAAAAGCCTACCTCCAAGGTTTGGGACCACTTCACCAAGTCCACGGTGATGCAGAAGGGAGATGATGGGAAGAACGAAGATGGAGGAACAAGTTTGGGCGAAATGCAACAAGTGCACGTTCAAAACTCGTTGTGAATCCTCGAGGGGCACAACCGCCTTCTGGAACCATTTGAAACTAAAGCACTACATAAAGAAAGGGCAGCAAGATCATCCTGATTGTATCTTAATTGCATCTGCTCACATGATCCATCCTACAGTCTTTGGACGTAAAGGACTACTCCCTTTTGGTCGGTGTCAATAAGGAAAAAAAAGAGATGGCTATACACCTGGTGGCTGGCCGGCTAGAACAAGCAGACCGTATGGGACACCTGGTGGCTGGCCGGCTAGAACAAGCAGACTTCCTTTGTTTATTTGAATTTGGCTATTTGGGTGGCTGGATGACCGTCTGGAAACTGGGACAAGCAGACTTGCTTTTGTTTCTTTTGTATTTGGCTATTTGTGACTGTCTCTGTGAGCTATGAGCCTATGACTATGAGGTTGTGATAACTTTGAAGTTTAAACAATTATTATGATTTCAACAATTCAAGTGCATGCATCAAGCTTCTTGTGTGTTTAATTTCTTTTAGTCTATCCGATTGCAAGTGCATGTGTCATGTGTGCAAGTGCTTGAGTGTGTACTAAATTACTTGAGTGCATGCACGCAACAAGATACTTGAGTAGTTGAGTATTTTAGTTTCTCAAATATTACGATGTGTACTTGTTATCCGAATAAAATATTGTTACCAACAGTATTCATGTCCGACTTGTCCGTATTCAAAAGGTGAATATCCGCATCCGTAACCGAGATAATCTGTATCCGTATCTGTATCCGAAACTATCCGTATCTGTATTCGAATCTGACTATAATTATGAAAGGATACGATATCATCAATATCCGTCTGTATCCGATCCGATTACATCCCTACCTGACACATTGAGGGGGTGTCCTACAACGAACTTACCAATATTTAGGCTAGTTTAGGAACCCCAATTTCCCATGGGATTTTTATTTTCCCAAGAAAAATTAGTTCATTTTCCCTTGGGAAAAAAAGAATCTCTTAGGAAATGTAGTTCCCAAACTAGCACTTAGTGGGTATATTTTAATACCATCATTTTTCTAACCATTACTGTAGACTGTAGTAGTTGTAGGAGGTAAATCAACCAAGTGGAGATGGACCCATCACAATGAATGTTTGATAGTCCTATAATGGACAGAAAGCTCGCATTCATGTCTACCCCAATGGGTTGCCCATCAGTTTTAACTCTCAATGCTACACATTTCCAGTATCCACGTTACCAAACGTGCTTATTTGACGAAGACGTTACCAAACGTGCTAATTGCTGTACCCATGCTATACACTCCCAGAACTAGGTGCAAGCTCAACACATCACAAGAGAAAGAAAAAGGTGGTTTTACCTAGCATTTGGAAGCCAAATGTTTGGTAGGTATTGCCACCGGGAGTAGGTAAACCATTCCAGGTTCTCAAAAGTGTTTCTGAAGTCCTGGCATTTTTTTTCTATAATGGAAACAAGTTCCAGTCTTTTGCACTTCCATGCATACAGCCTTAGTAAGGACGTTACAACTTCTCAAACAGCTAAGAAAAGATAAAACGTTCAATGTTGGAGCCATAAACAATGAAGTCCTGGCATTTGGGAAGCACTCTTGCGTACAAGTGTTACACATTTCACATGAAGCTTATTAGTGAGTCCACAGTAGACCAGAAGGCTAGCTCAGGCACAGAACTAAACAGCCCGTGACGTTACGGGCCCCCCTACCACGTTCTACAACAACACAACCGTTTGAAGACCCAAACAACCATTCTCCCAGTATGAAGAAACTCTGTTACACCGTGTACATTACTGTAATAACGTCACAAAGCCCTGAGACCAGCCACCGAGCACAAGACTCCAGGCGGATTCTGGTGATCTCAAGAAAGGGGCAAGGTACCCTTAATGGCGTCACATCCAGAGCGGTCCCCAGATATATAAATACACTACTTCAGATAGGGCAGTTTACCTTATACACTGCCAGTCATTTTCTCCTATGATGGTGGCGATGTTTATTGTGCCGATCAGAGTCCGAGTAATCAGAGGCGCTAGAATCAGGGTAGTGCCGTTTCTCCTGAGATCTCCTTGAATGTCTACTGGTTTCGTAATGGCTACGCTCAGTATAGTCTTGCTTGCCGCTTGATTTCATTGAATGCCCGTTGGTATGACGTGGACTTGTATCAGGACGGCGTTTCTCCGTCGATCTACTTGAGCGCCTGATGGCATCAGGAGAACTTGAGTCTCTATCATGTCTCTTCTCCCTCGATCTTCTCGAGTGTCGATGGCTCCGATCAGAACTTGAGTCACTGCAATATTGTTTCTCCTTGTGCCGTAGAGAATGCCTGCCTCTCTCAGAAGAACTCGGTGAATAACTGTAGTGACGTTTCTCCCTCGAACGCCGCCTGCCTCTCTCAGAAGAACTCGATGAATAACTGTAGTTGTGCTTCTCCCTTGAACACCTTGAATGCCTCTTGCCTTCTGTGTCTCCTTGATCCTTAGAGAACGGCAATGGTGACTCATCTCTTTTCTCCTTCATGTGGTCTCTCTTCAGACGCCGCCTTGTATCTTCACGGACATCAATTTCTGAATCAGAAGACTCTAACTGGTATTTCTTCGTATGCTTATGCTTTGACTTGCTCTTGCCTTTTCTAGCATCTATCTCGAAATCAGAATATGATGAATCAGAACAGTTTGATTTCTTTCTCTTGCTTCTTGATGTTATGTTTCTCTTCTCATTGTCAAAGACCGATGATAGATGGTAACTGCTTTCATGTCTACCAGAGTCCTCATGAATAGCAGACTTAGCCTGCTTGTGCTTGCTTTTTCTTCTTGGAACGTTTCTTGGATTTGGTAGCAGAAAATTGGAAATGAGAGCTGGGATGTCACAGTTGCCCAGAAAACCTGAAAGACAATTAGCCGGGATGGGCAACAAAAATATTAAATTGCAGAAGTTATAAATAGACATGGATCATGTTTCTTACTACTAGTATACCTCCATATTCATCAAAGATGTCTTCTGCCACAATCTGCTGATTAGGATCATCTGGGTCAAATCCACCACGAGGAGGGCTCATGCCTGGTTTCTGCTTAAGTTCCCACTTCAGAGGCTGTCAAAGGATTCCTTGCATTAAAATTGGCATTTAAACAAGTAATGAGCAAATTCATGTTCCTATTGTCTACATTGGTTGGACATGCAACATGTATGGATCAAATATTGCTACCAAGACCATGGATTATATTTATCACAGACTGTTCAAAATATTCAGGTGTCTGCTATATGTTAATGTGCAACACTGCAACATGGTTTGAAGAATAATGATGGAATAAAAAGACAATACTGACATTTACTCATTTACTAAAAAAACCGCTATACGATGTCATGCTAATTTGTAAGTTAAATAATATGTAATCATGGGGGCAGGGTAAAGATCAAATAGGCTATAAAACCGGGACAAGTAGATTTCCATATTTTTATATGGATTGTAATTGCAACAGAAATACACTTCGAAGAGAAAAACAAATCTAACCTCACTTGAATCCGTCTGCGCCATTATAGTTGTAAGTGGATCGTCTCTTTTCAACCGACTCTCCTCGTTAGGCATGATTGCATCCTTCAAGGGACATTCCCGGTCACCACTTTGGTGACCATAGTTTCCACACCTTAAACATCTAACATTACGAACTTCAACTCCAAATGGTTTGACCCTTGCAGGAGCACCTGTGTCTAACCTGAGAATAAGAGGAAAATGTGCAGTGAATGTTAATAAAATCTTAACAATGATCTAGATACGTCATAATGCTGCACTATTTGGATAAGTGAAATGAGAAAACATATAAAGAATGACAATTTATATAACAGACAAACAAAAACCTGGAATAGAATAATAGACCTCATGTTTTGCTCAGTCACTCAAATTTCAAAATACCAGACAAGGAATATGTCATGTTTCATGTCGCATGGTTGTTTAACAATCATCAGCAAACAAGGAGTTCAATGTACCTTGGAGCATTCTTGAGAACTTCAAATTCTTGTTCTGTTGCCAATGGCCGACCAAAAACATCTTTTGGCCTATTTTTCTTATCTGCGCCTGATTTAGCCTTTTCAGGTCCCTTGTCAGGTCTGGAAAAATAACCACCATGAAATGTAGAAGCAGTTTGGAGTTACTACTTACTAGGACAAAAGAAACGTGGACCCAAGCTGAAAGCTCCACATAAAGCGGGTCCTAGGGAAAGGAATTACAATGAAATTCAAAATTTACTAATTACGGTTGCATGATAATAAACCTTTATTAAAACTCAGACAGTTGAATAGAGGTCGAAAGTTCTAACTCCCTCAAAAGGGGAAAACCAGCAATATGTGGAAGCATAATAATACATATAACTTACATTGAAGAGGTACTTGCAGATGCAGTACCCATGTCACCTGGATCCGACCTCTTCTTCTCATCTTCAATTTCAGCAGCTTTTGCACTCTCTGCATTGTATCCCGGTGGCGCACGTACATAAAACTCACAGCTTTCATTACCTCCATCTGAACTTACAAAACAAATTGGATACTGATGACATCAATTCTTCATGAGTGGAAACAGAATGATGAGCACTCAAACATAAATATAGTTGTTTATTCAGCTTAAAAGCAACATTTGAATTTTATATTTCTTGAAACGTAAGAATAGCTAGCACGTTCCACATTAGTGAGTGAGGGACTGGGGGTCATCATTTCAAGAATGAAGAAAATTTTCCCATCTAATTGAATTTATTCTTGGCAACGTTTTCTTTGGAGACCTAAATTGGACAGCAAGTGAGCTGGCAACATTTTTTTTTTGAAAAAAAAAACTAATAAGTTGGACCGTTTATCTGTAGGATACAAAATTGTAGAATACCATACCTTGGTGCTGCTGTCAATGGGTAAATGGACTTTGAATCCGAGGAGAAATTAACAGCATGAGGAACATAAAGTTTCTATAAGGCTGGTTTGCACAGAAGTGTCCATTCTGTGTGGAGTGCACTATGAGTATACAACAAATACAAGACAACATCCACTCATCCAGTCATCCACATTATGGTTCACTATAGTAAAAACATCAATGAGGTGTTTCTGCTAGGTTCAGAACGCAGAATTGGGATCAGCGATTGGAACTATTTCCTTGGTAAGGCCCCATTAGAACAATTGTTTAGTAAAATATCATCATCGTAGCATAATTACTTGCACAGAAACGTGAAACCAGACCCATGGCATTATTTCACTTATAGCTCTTATGCTAAATTGAATGTGACTGCAATAGACAGCACCGGTACCAGCACATGACAACACAGGATTCAGATAAGGATCTCCTTAAGGCTTAAGCTAATGGCAAGAAGCCATTATTGCAAGGGACGAACATTAGAGAGTATTATACCTTCTCCTTGTCCTTCTTAGAGAAGAGTGCGGTCTGCGGAAGAACTCCTGTTCCTGTGCGAACTCCCGCTGCACCTCCTCCTGGCGGCGCGCGTGATTGGCGTGGACCTGCTCGGCGATCCACTGCGGCGCTGGTTCGGGTACGAGAGCGGGTGCCACGGCTTCTGGTTGAGGTACGAGTGGCTCCACGCCGTCCCCGATTTCTCCTTAAGATCCACCTCCCCGCTGCCATCTTCCGCCCAATTCCCCCGCCGCTCCCCGTCACCTCCTCCTCCATCGCTCTCGCCGGCCTCCGCCTATCCCGATCGCCGCCGGTCGAATCCCTCCCTCCCCAACTCCTCGAAAAATTACCGAAAGACCCTATCGGCCATCGCCAGCAGCTGAGTTGGATCAAATATTATATGGGCCGGGATTCCATATAGGCCAACGACATATGGAGTTTCGGCCCAGTCAACAATCGATTGCAGTCTCACACTATCAACCTCTCCCCCTCCTGAAACAAGCGAACCAGCGTCCTGCCCCTCAGAGTAGATATATGATTTTGTAAAGCTAAATTTAGCTAATATTAAAAGAAAATTGTATCCAATAGACTCTGTAAACGACTCTTTAAATTTAGTGGTTCTCTATTTTTTCATCTTCGCTCTCCAATTTTTGATAGTCTTCTTCACTCTTTATTCAGTCCGTAGATTTACCGAGTCTGTTGGATTAGTCTACACTTTTTTCTCTAAAATCTCTTTTAGAGAGTAGCTAAATCAGTAAATTTGGCTAGTCTTTTTAGCTAATTTTTTTAGAGAGTAGCTAAATCAGTAAATTTGACTAGTCTTTTTAGCTTGTTCGCTGCGGCTTGCTGCGGCTGCGGCTGCGGCTTCTACAGTATTTTTCTCTATGGATTGCAGCTGCAGCAGTCGAAACAGCTGCAACAGTGTCGGCTTGCAGCCAGCCGAACAGGGCCATGGGCGCATGGCCACGCCTCCGGCCGCCGTCCGTGCCCTCACCGCTGCCGCATCCACCGGGCGCCACCTCCGGCAGATCCACGCCCACCTCATCACCTCCGGACACCTCTCTTCCCTCGGACCCACCCTCCTGCACCGGCTCATTTCGCTGCACCCGGCGCATCTCCAACTTGCTTACGCCCACCGCCTTCTCCTCTCCATCCCATTCCCGCCGCTCGACCTCTTCAACCTCCTCCTGCCGCCGCTCGCCTCCTCGCCCGATCCCGCCGCCGCGACCGGACTCTGCATCCACCTCCGCCGCCGGGGCCTTTGCCCGGATGCCCACACGCTCCCGCACGTCCTCAAGGCGCTCGCGCGCCTCGGTCCAGGATGCCTCCGCTCGTCGCCTGCACCCACGCGGAGGCCGTCAAGACCGGCCTTGCGCGCGCCGTGGTGTATGTGCCGAACGCCCTCATGTCTGCGTACTCTGCCTGCGGCCACCTCCATCGCGCCATGCAGGTGTTCGACGAAATGCCGCGTTGGACCGTTGTGTCATGGAACACCATGCTCACCGCCTGCGCGGACAACGGCCGCCACGACCGGTGCGCCGGGATGTTCGTGGACATGTTAGAGGCTGGGTCTGTGCCCGATCAGACGACGTTCGTGGTCATGCTCACCGCTGCAGCTGAGCTGGGGAACTTGGCGCTTGGCAAGTGGGCGCATGGGCAGGTCCTTACCCGACGCATTGACATGACGCTTCAGCTTGGCACGGCTGTGGTGAATATGTACACCAAGTGCGGCGAGGTGAGTTATGCATCGCGCTTGTTTGAGAATATGGCAGCACGGAACGTCTGGACATGGAGCGCGATGATCATGGGGTATTCACAGAACGGGATGGTACGAAGCACTGGAGCTTTTCGACAGGATGAAGGATGCATCAGTTGCGCCCAACTATGTCACATTTCTTGGACTCCTCTGTGGATGCAGCCATGCTGGTCTGGTCAACGAGGGCCGCAAATTCTTCCATGAAATGGAGCATGTCTATGGCATCAAGCCAATGATGACCCACTACAGTGCCATGGTTGATGTCCTGGGACGCAACGGCCTCCTCCAGGAAGCTTTTGAGTTTGTCGTGGACATGCCGGTCGAGGCTGACACGGTCGTTTGGAGGACGTTGCTGAGCGCCTGCCAACTGCAGCTCCAAGGACTGCATTGGCATCGTTGATAAGGTGCAGAAGAGGTTGCTGGAGTTGGAGCCCCGCAGAAGTGGGAACCATGTGATGGTCGCGAACATCTACTCTGACATTGGGTTGTGGGACAAGGCGGCCATGGCGAGGAGGGTGATGAGGGAAGGAGGGATGAAGAAGATGGCGGGGGAGAGCTGCGTCGAGGTAGGAGGGCGGATTCGCCGATTCATCTCTGGGGATGAATCCTGTCCTGGGTTGGGTGGGGTTTACAGGGTTCTTCATGAGTTGAACATCAACATGAGAAAATGGGAACCTGTGGACAAAATTTTGCTTGCTGATTCTGACCTGTGTACCATGTACGGTGGCCAAAACTGTTTATGCTGTTCATGTCAGTCCTCTTGTTCTCCATATTAGCCTGCAAAAGCTTAGTAATTTTACTCTTGTAGACATGATAGCACATTTGATCATCTATCATTTTTCATATATGCCTCCAAACTTGGTGTGCACCTCTGATGTTGTCGGATACCTGTATTAGTTTTCTTCTTGCTGTAAGGCCCTGTTTTGTTTCATTAGTCCTATGACTAAAGTTTAGTCGAGGGACTAATCTTTAGTCCCTACCCTGTTTGGTTCTAGAGACTAAACATGATCTAAACACAGTTAGGGCCTGTTTGGTTCGTGGCTAACTGCGCCACACTTTGCCTAAGGTTAATCGTTCGAATTGAAGAACTAGGGGTTGTTTGGTTCCTGGCTAAATGTGACACACTTTGCCTAAGATTAGTCGTTCGAATTGATGAACTAACCTTAGGCAGAAAAGTTACGCAAAGTGTGGCAAGTTAGGTATCAAACCAAACAGACCCCTAACCTTAGGCAGAAAATTTAGACAAAGTGTGGCAAGTTAGGTTATCAAACCAAACAAGCCCTTAATGCAGTATACAAATACCAAAATGCCCTCACATGATGTGTTGCTTCTATCTTTACCCACAACATCAACCGGCGCCAATTAAATACCCGCCAGCAGCCTGGTGCTACCAACAACAACCCATGAATAGCAATCTGGCGCCAAATTACTCAGTATTTCTTCATTTCAAAATATTCCAGTACAAACTCATGTTTTGATGAATAGTAACCAACACAAATGTATAGTACCAGCCAACACGAATATATTTTCAAATATTCCAAATGCCAAACTCAGAAGCAGCCAATAGTAAAAGAACTGGCGCCAACATAAATGTATTTCAAATATTCCAAATACCACATCAACACAAATGAGATTCAAATAATAGAACAGTCCACAACGATACACACTGTCGGTACCCTGCAAAAGGGGTACCCGTTACTACAGTATGAAGGTGCGGCGTCCATGTGGCTATCTTTAGTCGCGTGGCGAACAACACCTGACCCTACCACGTGGACGGCTCCAGGGTCGCCACGTGGCCAGGAAAGACAATATACTCCATGGTGTCAACAGTGGGTCCGGACCCCTGGATACACAGCCCGAACCTCCGAGCATGGTCCAGGACCTCCGCGAGTACAAGACTGGACCCCCAAGACGGGGTCCCAGACCTCCCTGTGTGGGCCAGATCACTCACAACAAGGTCCCGCGATTCTAGAGGAGTACCCGGACCTTAATCAAGGCTAGGCGGGGGTCTGGAGACGACACGTGTCCGGACCATATTGCGTACGCCTCTGCTACCCCGCTCAGGCGGAGACCCGATGCTGCCACGTGGCCAGCTGCCCGTGACGTAAGCCAACGGGCGGAGACGGACGTAAGGCCTCTGGGCCGCGCGCATTTATTGCGGGTGAGAGCGCGCCGCCTGTCAAACTAGCAGGTGATGTGTCGCCTCAGCATTAAATGCGCCCTATCTACTCCACTGACAAGCGATGTGCCGCCTCAACATTAAGTGTGTCATGTCCACTCTGCTGACGGGCGGCGTCTAGGCCATCCTGCAGGCGGCGTGCCCGTTCACTCCGGTGGCGGACAGTACGCCCGTGCTGCGGCAAACGATGTGCTCATCATCACTCGTACGTAGCCAGAGAAGTTTCCGCTGCACGCCATTGCTACGCGGACCGCGGATATCAGGGCGCAAGAAGATTGCACTGGCGACCAGGATCAGTTGCTCCAAGTATTACATCTGTTATGTCTCTGGGCCCGCATGTCGGGGGCTCAGCACCCTTGTACGTGCCCCCCTTGAGCTATAAAAGGGGAGGCACGCAGCGTTACAAGGCAGACTCAGACACACTTAGACGCTCACAAGTCCACACAAGCTTTCAAGCTCAATACATCACACAGTGGAGTAGGGTATTACGCTCCGATGGCTCGAACCACTTTAATTCTTGTGTGTTCTTCCCGTTTCAACCTAACAGGCAAAATGCTTAGACCCCTCCTCGTCTAAGGATTTAGGGCGGGTGCATTCCGCCACCCCGGCCGGAGATTTCCTCTCCGACACACACATTTATTACACACAATGCATTTTACATTCTACTAAACAAACCATCACATATCCATTCTCGGAATTCATTCATTTTACTTACCACTGGAGCTCGAGAATCCATTTCATTGGTTGGTTCATCTCAAAATCTTCAATGAGGACAGGGTCAATAGGTGCAGAAATAGCAGATCGACCTCCACCACGACTACTAGTGCCTCTCCCCCTAACTCCATGGCAACCTCGAAATGCACCTCGGGCATGAGAAATAGGAGCAGAACTGGATCTGGCGGATTGAAATAGTGTGTGCGCTGATCTACCATGACCAAGAGGAGACAAACCTAGGTCGGATCCACCATCACCTGACTGGAGAACATCTTGGTAGGATGAGAGATATGGAAAATCGGTATCCTGGGACTGGGAGTTCAGATCAAGAGCTTCAATGCGGCTATGAGGTGCTGGGACATTGATGCGTGGTGGCAGAGCAAACGACGACTGCGAGAAGGTGCCGAAGTCGTCGTCCTCGGAGCTTCATGACTAGTGCGGTTCCTGGACGTCGATGAAGAGCAACCTTGGATAAGAAGTCCCTCAAGTTGCGGTGGTTCTCCATCTTGCGACCGACGACGAAGAAGAAGGGGCGAGGCGGCTGGTGATCGAGCTGCCGGTGGTTGGATGGGGAGTAAGCGGCTGGGGAGCAAGCTGTCGGTGGTTGGATGGGGTGAAGGAGCGAGCGGCTGGCCGGCGTGAAGAGGGGATCGCGCGCGGTGAAGCGGGGAGCGGCTGGACGACGGGTTGTGGCGGCTAGGGTAGGGAAGATTTTGTTAAGTAACCCTAGTTAGGGTTATGTGGGCAAATACCGACTTTGCGTTTGAGGGGTCTCACATCTCTATATAAGGAACCTGTACACCCCTTCATATGACAGAGAAGAGAAATAGGCCAGAGGCCCAACCCTATATATTGTGTCTCGTGTGCTATCTGTCGTGCTTATGGGAAGGGAGACGGGTCTTCTACAGCTTCTCGCGCCTATACTGTTGACGGGAGGGAAGGGAGCGGATCTGGTGATCCGTGGTAACGTAGTTCTCAACACGTTATCAGCACGCTCTACCTCGACGTTGCTGCGGGATTAGATCTGCATCAACTCTCTATCAAGCCGGCAGGTCCTCCGGCCTAGCCGAACTGTCCTACGCAACAAACTTTGATTCATCTACGTAATCTAACGGTATGTAATTTCTGGATCAGATTTGCAATCTACTTCCGATCTGTTGTGTTATCGCGGTGGGAAGAGGCACCCGTCCTCCTATGTGCCAGAACAGTATTCGCCTGGGAGGCGGTAGGTTCCCTCGGAGAGGCAATCGGAAGTTGTTCGACACTTTGTGACAAATGCGGGTGCAAGTCGTGTGCGATGTTGTTTTCGATGCAGACCAGCTTCGCGCGGCCGTCGCGGTCTACACCATGCGCCTGGCAACCTGCAAACCTTCAGCAATGTCGTCATTCTCGGATCTTTGCTTTGAACGCGTGGGGGCGGAGCAGCTGGCGCAGCAGCTGAGATTACAAGCCCACGCTGACGCGTTCCTGGTCGAGAAATGTGTCTGCTCCAGGAGAGCGCTTGCATGTCTGCTCCGGGAGAGCGTTGCATGTCAGGAGAGCGCTTGCATAAGCATGACCACACCTGTAGCCAAGAAAAGCGGCTCCCTCAAAACGGATTTGATTGGATGAAAATCCCTTTAGAGCTGTGCGGCTTAGAAAGGCTCAGGAGAAAAAAAAGGGTGGCGGAAACCGTCGCACTAGTGGACGCGAGCGAGAAATCCTCTACGTTGGGTTGCATGTATGCATACAAGAATTGGTCCCATAGATCCATTTGCTACGTTGCTCTACGGCATGCAAGAAGTGGTCCTCTGCTCTACGGCATGCAAGAAGTGGTCCCATAGAGACGGAACGATTGGTTGAAATAAAGAAAAGCAAAGAACTTCCATTTTTATACTATTTATTCCAGTTGTAAATAGCAAGTAGATTAAAACATGTTTATATATTAATTAATTATTTCTCGTAGTAATTAATTAGTAGAAAAAATACATGCTTCAAAATGAGGAAATACCTTTTGCACTCGATGTGCTTATGTTCATGTATTAATTTTAGTATTTTTTCCTGCTTTATTTCCGATAGTAAATAGCAGAAAAATTATTTGAAATACATGTGAACGTTAGTTGCGCATTTTTATGTCGCTCTAAATATTTATGATATGTTGAGCTTTTGGACTCACGTCGAGCGATTAAATTGTATAGTGGGTACTCAGACACGTCGACCAGACTACGTTATTAATCGACCGAGTTATGGCACTGGCTGCGCCCTGGCAACACGACGCAGTATTTGTGTCGTACGAACTTAGCTGCGCCATTTGATTGCTATGTCGCACTCTCGCTTAATCAGACCACTCTCGTTGAGTCGGACCGCCATCATCGAGTCACACATTTTTCGCAACGCCCTGTAGGCATTGTTTGTCTGTCGTGATCATCGAGCCACAATTGCGCCTGTTACGCATGTTTCATGGACTTATCATGTACCCAACTACCAAGGCACAACTGCATATGTTGAGCTGGTTACGAAGGTTTGATGTGTTGTCATTGCCCTGATGGTCGCACATGCGTTGACGCCAGATACACTAGAGCTTGTACTCGCGTGGATTGTGGTGGATTGTTCAAGCCCCTGAAGTCATATCATAATGCAACCTTCGTAAAACAATTTTGTTTGGCTCTATATTTTATTTGATTGTGTTGTGTGGCATCATATATTTATATGTATCGCCGAGTGGCCTTAACAACTATATCAAGCTCTATAGTGCTTGGAAATCTGGGAAATTAAATTGAAATACAATTAAACACAGATAAGTTAATTTTCTGCTCTCTCCTCATGCATAAAGTTTTACCCGAAGTAACCCGAAGATATATAATATAATGCATGAAAGCCTTTTTGGCATAGAAGACATCACAAATTGGGATTCTATTAGTAAGCAAAAGGCCTTACCAAATAATTTAAGACTATAAATCTCAGCCATACATTGCTCAACCAGATGTTAGCACATTGCTTTCTTTGTCGCTAAATGACATGAAGCAAACTATGAGATAAAAGGACATGTAATCGCCAGCAACACGAAGTTGCGAGTATACTGAGAGGTTATTCTTAGAAAATTTTCACTATGTTGATGTGAAAACCATAGTGTGTTCCCGTCGAACCACTTTACTCGTTCTATCTAGAACCTCTATGCTTGTGTCGCATACATCTCTCGGAATTGTAAATACTTAGTCACTGAATTGACTCGGGATAGTCCTTTGACAAGTTTGGTATACACTGTAAGCTAAATGGTAAAGGTCGGTCTTGAATGGACACATACCTAGGGTTTTATATAGCCGAACTACACTGAATTCCACTCTTTGGCATGCTTACCATTATCTACCTCCGATCTACCAGAAGTGAGAAGAGTAGACAAATAACTATGAAAAAACCACATCACCACAGAGCTTGAAGCTAAATTAGACATTAACATGTTATTGGTCCTCGGAGCCAGAAGAGTCATATGTCTTGACCACTAGACTACTAGTGATGATAATTTGTGATAGAAATATGAAGATCTTGTAGAGACCTGTTGTATCTGAAAGTCGCCTAGAGGGGGGTGAATAGGGTGAATCTGAAATTTATAAACTTAAGCACAACTACAAGCCAGGTTAGTGTTAGAAATAAGAACGAGTCCGAGAGAGAGGGTGAAAAACAAATCGCGGGCAAATAAAGAGTGAGACGCAAGGATTTGTTTTACCGAGGTTCGGTTCTTGCAAACCTACTCCCCGTTGAGGTGGTCACAAAGACCGGGTCTCTTTCAACCCTTTCCCTCTCTCAAACGGTCACTTAGACCGAGTGAGCTTCTCTTCTCAATCAACCGGGACACAAAGTCTTCGCAAGGACCACCACACAATTGGTGTCTCTTGCCTTGGTTACAATTGATTTGATCACAAGAAAGAATGAGAAAAAGAAGCAATCCAAGCGCAAGAGCTCAAATGAACACAAGTCACTCTCTCACTAGTCACTATTTGATTGGGAATGATCTATGGACTTGGGAGAGGATTTGATCTCTTTGATGTGTCTTGTATTGAATGTTATAGCTCTTGTAAGGTGTGGGAAGTCGGAAAACTTAGATGCAATGAATGGTGGGTGGTTGGGGGTATTTATAGCCCCAACCACCAAACTAGCCGTTTGGTGAAGGCTGCTATCGCATGGTGCACCGGACAGTCCGGTGCGCCATCGGACACTGTCCGGTGCGCCTGCCACATCACCAAACCGTTGGATTCCGACCGTTAGAGCTTCTGTCTTCTGGACCACCGGACAGTCCGGTGGTGCACCGGACAGGCACTGTTCACTGTCCGGTGCGCCATCTGGCTCTGCTCTGACTCTGGCGCGCACTGTAGCGCATTTAATGCCTTCTGCAGACGATCGTTGGCGTGAAGTAGCCGTTGCTCCGCTGGCACACTGGACAGTCCAGTGCAGCACCGGACACTGTTCGGTGCTACACCGGACAGTCTGATGAATTATAGCGGAGCGGCCTCCAGAATTCCCGAAGGTGAGCAGTTCGGAGTTGGAGTCCTTGGTGCACCGGACAGTCCGGTGCGCCAGACCAGGGCACACTTCGGCTGACTTTTGCTCTCTATATTTGAATCCTTTTTCGGTCTTTTTATTGGTTTGTTGTGAACCTTTGGCACCTGTAGAACTCATAATCTAGAGCAAACTAGTTAGTCCAATTATTTGTGTTGGGCATTTCAACCACCAAAATCAATTTAGGAAAAGGTGTAAGCCTATTTCCCTTTCAATCTCCCCCTCTTTGGTGATTGATGCCAACACAAACCAAAGCAAATATAGAAGTGCATAATTGAACTAGTTTGCAGAATGTAAGTGCAAAGGTTACTTAGAATTGAACCAATAAATTCTCATAGGATATGCATGGATTGATTTCTTCATTTTCAACATTTTGGACCACGCTTGCACCACATGTTTTGTTTTTGCAAATTCTTTTCAAAGTCCTTTTGCAAATAGTCAAAGGTAAATGAGTAAGATTTTGACAGGCATTTTTCGAGATATGAAATTTTCTCCCCCTGTTTCAAATACTTTTCCTTTGACTAAACAAAACTTTCCCTCAATAAAATCCTCCTCTTAGTGTTCAAGAGGGTTTTGGATATTAGTTTTGAAAGGGTTGTACCAATTTGAAATTCTATCAAAAATAAGATACCGATTGAAAAATTACTAATTGAAAAATCTTTTCTTAACTCAAATTTTTGAAAATTGGTGGTGGTGCGGTCCTTTTGCTTTGGGCTAATACTTTCTCCCCCTTTGGCATGAATCGTCAAAAACGGATACTTGAGTGAAATATAAGCCCTTTTACTTTCTCTCCTTATGGCAAATAACATAAGAGTGAAGATTATACCAAAGTTGGAGAGATGTGTGGAGCGACGGCGAAGGGTGAGTAATTTGATGGAGTGGAGTGGAAGCCTTTGTCTTTGCCGAAGACTCTAATTCCCTTTCAATCTATGACTTGGTTTGAAATACACTTGAAAACACATTAGTCATAGCATATAAAAGAGATATGATCAAAGGTATATTAATGAGCTATGTGTGCAAAACATCAAAAGAAATTCCGAGAATCAAGAATATTTAGCTCATGCCTAAGTTTGTTAAATGTTTGTTCATCGAGTGGCTTGATAAAGATATCGGCTAATTGTTCTTTGGTGTTAATATATGCAATCTCGATATCCCCCTTTTGTTGGTGATCCCTTAGAAAATGATATCGAATGGCTATGTGTTTAGTGTGGCTATGTTCAACGGGATTATCCGCCATACGGATTGCACTCTCATTATCACATAGAAGAGGAACTTTGGTTAATTTGTAACCATAGTCCCTAAGAGTTTGCCTCATCCAAAGCAATTGCGCGCAACAATGGCCTACGGTAATATACTCGGCTTCGGCGGTAGGAAGAGCTACAGAATTTTGCTTCTTTGAAGCCCAAGACACCAGAGACCTTCCCAAGAACTGGCAAGTCCCCAATGTGCTCTTTCTATTAATTTTACACCCCGCCCAATCGGCATCCGAATAACCAATTAAATCAAATGTGGATCCCCGAGGGTACCAAAGCCCAAACTTAGGAGTATAAACTAAATATCTCAAGATTCGTTTTACGACCCTAAGGTGAGCTTCCTTAGGATCGGCTTGGAATCTTGCACACATGCATACGGAAAGCATAATATCCGGTCGAGATGCACATAAATAGAGTAAAGAACCTATCATTGATCGGTATTGAGAGCACCTAGAGGGGGGGTGAATAGGTGATCCTGGGAAACTTGAAAACTTAATGCCACAAAACTTGATTAGGAGTTAGCACAATAATGCCAAGTGGCTAGAGAGGAGTCTTAGCAAAACACAATAACCACAAAGAGATCAACACAGAGATGGCACAGTGGTTTATCCCGTGGTTCGGCCAAGTCCAACGCTTGCCTACTCCACGTTATGGCGTCCCAACGGACGAGGGTTGCAATCAACCCCTCTCAAGCGGTCCAAAGACCCACTTGAATACCACGATGTTTTGCTTTGTTTACTATATCCCGTTCGCGAGGAATCTCCACAACTTGGAGCCTCTCGCCCTTACACTTTGATGTTCACAAAGAAGCACGGAGTAAGGGAGAGATGAGCAACACACACAAGACACAAAATCAGAGCGACAACACGCACACAAGTCGCAACAAGAGCTCACAACACAACCCGACAAGTTCACAACTCAAATGAAGCTCTAGTTGCTATCACAAAGAATCAAATGCGCGGAATCGAAGTCTTGGTGCTTAGGAATGCTTGGTGTGCTCCTCCATGCGCCTAGGGGTCCCTTTTATAGCCCCAAGGCAGCTAGGAGCCGTTGAGATCATTCCAGGAAAGCAATTCTTGCCTTCTGTCGCCTGGCGCACCGGACACTGTCCGGTGCGGATCTCTTTCCTTATTTGGCGAAGCCGACCGTTGCAGATTCAGAGCCGTTGGCGCACCGGGCATTGTCCGGTGCACACCGGACAATCCGGTGCCCCCTTGTGACCGTTGGCTCGGCCACGCGTCACGCGCGGAATCCTCGGCCGACCGTTGGCTCACCGGACAGTCCGGTGCGCCACCGGACAGTCCGGTGATTTATAGCCGTACGCCGTTAATCACTTCCCGAGAGCGACGACTTCGCCTGTGAATGGCTCACCGGACAGTCCGGTGCACCACCGGACAGTCCGGTGATTTATAGCCGTACACCGCCGTCGAAGTCCCGAGAGCAGCAAGGTCGCCAGAGCCAGCCTGGCGCACCGGACACTGTCCGGTGCACCACCGGACAGTCCGGTGCACCTAGACTGAGCAGACTTTGGCTGAACGAGCCAAGTCATCTCCAAATTGATTTCTCCTGTTTCCAGCACTTAGACATAATACATTAGTTCTCAAAACAATGTACTAAGTCTAGAAACATACCTTTAGACTTGATTTGCACTTTGTCCATCAATTGGCATAGATTAACAATTAAGCACTTGTTTTGGCACTCAATCACCAAAATACTTAGAAATGGCCCAAGGGCACATTTCCCTTTCAATCTCCCCCTTTTTGGTGATTTATGCCAACACAACAAAAAGCAACTAAAGAAGTGCAACATCAATGCAAATGAGAACTCAAAATTGTTTTGATTCAAATTTGGCATATATGGATCATTCTTTGCCACCACTTGGTTTTGTTTTTGCAAATCAACTTCAATTTTCTATCTCTAAGTCAAACACACTTGTTGAGACATAAAAGAGTTGTTTCAAGAGAAATTGATCAAAGATTTCAAAAGCTCCCCCTTTTTCCCATAATCGACTATTCTTCCCACAAGAGGCCAACTTTTGACAAAAGAGACAAAAAGAGAGTTTTGACAAGCCAAAAGCTCTATTCTCCTATTTTCAAAAATTCTCAAGTGGTAGCTGATCCATTTATTGCTTTGGCCTTATTTTTCTCCCCCTTTGGCATCAAGCACCAAAACGGGATCAATCTTGGCCCTTAAACCTCATTGCCTCACCAAAATCTTCAAACGAGAGTACAAAGGCAATAAGAATATGGGGATGAACTTGGAGTGAGTTACCCTCTCATCGGAGTGCAGTGGAAGTCTTGCATGGTCCAAGTTCACCTTTTCCCTTTCAATCCACCTTTGAGACTAAATCAAACAAGCTCAAACACATGGTTATTCTCAAAGGGTCAAGTTGTAGCACATCTCCCCCTAAATATGTGCATCACTTGCAAAAGGACTTGCGAGGTCCGGGGAGTGTTTGTACAACTTGAGCACCATAAGTAAACAACAAAATGCATAAGGAACATGATCAAAGGCATAAACACATGTATGCTATAAATCAATCCAAGTTCCGCGAATCTAAGACATTTAGCTCACTACGCAGCCTGCAAAAGGTCTTCTCATCTAAAGGCTTGGTAAAGATATCGGCTAGCTGGTTCTCGGTGCTGATATAAAACACTTCGATATCTCCCTTTTGCTGGTGGTCTCTCAAAAAGTGATGTCGGATGTCAATGTGCTTTGTGCGGCTGTGCTCAACAGGATTATCCGCTATGCGGATAGCACTCTCATTATCACATAGGAGTGGGACTTTGCTCAAATTGTAGCCAAAGTCCCAGAGGGTTTGCCTCATCCAAAGTAGTTGCGCGCAACACTGTCCAGCGGCAACATACTCGGCCTCAGCGGTGAATAGGGCAACAAAAGTTTGTTTCTTAGAATTCCATGACACCAGGGACCTTCCTAAGAATTGGCACGTCCCCGATGTACTCTTCCTATCGACCTTACATCTAGCATAGTCGGAATCTGAATATCCAATCAAATCAAAGGTAGACCCCTTTGGATACCAGATCCCGAAGCAAGGCGTAGCGACTAAATATCTAAGAATTCGCTTCACAGCCACTAAGTGACACTCCTTAGGATCGGATTGAAATCTAGCACACATGCATACGCTAAGCATAATATCCGGTCTACTAGCACACAAATAAAGTAAAGACCCTATCATAGACCGGTATGCCTTTTGATCAACGGACTTACCTCCTTTGTTGAGGTCGGTGTGTCCGTCGGTTCCATCGGAGTCTTTGCGGGCTTGGCGTCCTTCATCCCAAACCGCTTTAGCAAGTCTTGCGTGTACTTTGCTTGGGAGATGAAAGTGCCATCCCTGAGTTGCTTCACTTGGAACCCAAGGAAGTAGTTCAACTCGCCCATCATCGACATCTCGAATTTCTGCGTCATCACCCTGCTAAACTCTTCACACGACTTTTGGTTAGTAGAACCAAATATTATGTCATCGACATAAATTTGGCACACAAAAAGATCACCATCGCAAGTCTTAGTGAAAAGAGTTGGATCGGCTTTCCCAACCTTGAAAGCATTAGTAATTAAAAAGTCTCTAAGGCATTCATACCATGCTCTTGGGGCTTGCTTAAGTCCATAGAGCGCCTTAGAAAGCTTACATACGTGGTCGGGGTACCGTTCATCCTCGAAGCCAGGGGGTTGCTCCACGTACACCTCCTCCTTGATTGGCCCGTTGAGGAAAGCGCTCTTCACATCCATTTGGAACAACCTGAAAGAGTGGTGAGCGGCATATGCTAGCAAAATATGAATGGACTCTAGCCTAGCCACAGGAGCAAAAGTCTCCTCAAAGTCCAAACCTGCGACTTGGGCATAACCTTTTGCCACAAGTCGAGCCTTGTTCCTTGTCACCACCCCGTGCTCGTCTTGTTTGTTGCGGAACACCCACTTGGTTCCCACACATTTTGCTTGAGACGAGGCACCAGTGTCCAAACTTCATTTCTCTTGAAGTTGTTGAGCTCTTCTTGCATGGCCAACACCCAGTCCGGATCTAGCAAGGCCTCTTCTACCCTGAAAGGCTCAATAGAAGAGACAAAGGAGTAATGCTCACAAAAATTAATTAATCTAGAACGAGTAGTTACTCCCTTGCTAATGTCACCCAAAATTTGGTCGACGGGATGATTCCTTTGTATCGTCGCTCGAACTTGGGTTGGAGGTGCCGGTTGGGCTTCTTCCTCCATCACATGATCATCTTGTGCTCCCCCTTGATCACATGCCTCCTCTTGATGAACCTGTTCATCATCTTGAGTTGGGAGATGCACCATTGTTGAGGAAGAAGGTTGATCTTGCTCCAATTGTTCCTGTGGTCGCACATCCCCAATCACCATTGTGCGTATTGCGGCCGTTGGAACATCTTCTTCATCTACATCATCAAGATCAACAACTTGCTCTCTTGGAGAGCCATTAGTCTCATCAAATACAACGTCGCTAGAGACTTCAACCAAACCCGATGATTTGTTGAAGACTCTATACGCCTTTGTATTTGAGTCATAACCTAATAAAAACCCTTCTACAGCTTTGGGAGCAAACTTAGAGTTTCTACCTCTCTTTACTAGAATGTAACATTTGCTCCCAAATACACGAAGGTAAGACACATTGGGTTTGTTACCGGTTAGAAGCTCATACGAAGTCTTCTTGAGGAGGCGGTGAAGGTAGACCCGGTTGATGGCGTGACAAGCCATGTTCACGGCTTCCGACCAAAACTGCTCGGGGGTCTTGAACTCTCCAAGCATCATCCTTGCCATGTCTATGAGCGTCCTGTTCTTCCTCTCTACCACACCATTTTGTTGTGGTGTGTAGGGAGCGGAGAACTCGTGCTTGATCCCTTCCTCCTCAAGGTACTCCTCCACTTGAAGGTTCTTGAACTCGGACCCGTTGTCGCTCCTTATATTCTTCACCTTGAGCTCAAACTCATTTTGAGCTCTCCTTAGGAAGCGCTTGAGGGTCCCTTGGGTTTCAGATTTATCCTGCAAGAAGAATACCCAAGTGAAGCGGGAAAAATCATCAACTATAACAAGACCATACTTACTTCCTCCTATACTTAGATAGGCGACGGGTCCGAAGAGGTCCATATGAAGCAACTCCAGAGGTCTTGATGTGGTCATCACATTTTTGTCATGATGAGAGCTTCCCACCTGTTTACCTGCTTGACAAGCTGCACAAGGTCTATCTTTTTCGAAAGTTACATTAGTTAGACCTATCACGTGTTCTCCCTTTAGAAGCTTGTGAAGGTTCTTCATCCCCACATGAGCTAGACAGCGATGCCACAGCCAGCCCATGCTAGTCTTCGCAATTAAGCATGCATCTAGACCGGCCTCCTCTTTAGCAAAATCAACTAAATAGAGTTTGTCGTCTAATACACCCTTAAAAGCAAGTGAACCATCACTTCTTCTAAAGACAAACACATCTACATTTGTGAATAAGCAATTATAACCCATATTACAAAGCTGACTCACAGACAACAAGTTATATCCAAGCGACTCAACTAGGAACACATTAGAAATGGAGTGCTCGGAAGAAATAGCAATTTTTCCTAATCCTTTCACCTTGCCTTGATTCCCATCACCGAATATGATTGAATCTTGGGAATCCTTGTTCTTGACGTAGGAAGAGAACATCCTCTTTTCTCCCGTCATGTGGTTTGTGCATCCGCTGTCGATAATCCATCTTGAGCCCCCGGATGCATAAACCTGCAAGGCAAATTTAGGCTTGGGTCTTAGGTATCCAACTCTTGTTGGGTCCTACAAGGTTAGTGACAATATCCTTAGGGACCCAAATGCAAGTTTTATCTCCCTTGCATTTTGCCCCTAATTTCCTAGCAATCACCTTTCTATCCTTTCTACAAATTGCAAAGGAAGCATTGCAAGCATGATAAATTGTAGAAGGTTCACTAATCTTCCTAGGAACATGAGCAACATTTCTCCTAGGCATATGATGAATGACATTTCTCCTAGGCATATCTCTACCATGCATATAGGAAGAACTTGAAGCAAACATTGCATTTGAATCATAAGCATTACAACTCCTATCATGATGAATATTTCTAGAAAAATTCCTATAAATAAATGCATGGTTCTTTTGAGCACTATTAGCCATAGGGGCCTTCCCTTTCTCCTTGGTGGAGATGGAAGCCTTATGGCTTGTTAAGTTCTTGACTTCCCTCTTGAAGCCAAGACCATCCTTAATTGAGGGGTGTCTACCAATCATGTAGGCATCCCTTGCAAATTTTAGTTTGTCAAATTCACTCTTGCTAGTCTTAAGTTGGGCATTAAGACTAGCCACTTCATCATTCAATTTGGAGATTGAAACTAGGTGTTCACTACAAGCATCAACATTAAAGTCTTTACACCTATTGCAAACTACAACATGTTCTACACAAGATGTTGATTTATTAGCTATTTCTAACTTAGCATTCAAATCATTATTTATGCTCTTTAAGCTAGAGATAGAGTCATGGCAAGTAGACAATTCATAAGAAAGCATTTCATTTCTTTTAACTTCTAAAGCAAGGGATTTTTGTGCTTCTACAAACTTATCATGCTCTTCATACAAGAGATCCTCTTGCTTTTCTAATAACCTATTCTTATCATTCAAGGCATCAATTAATTCATTAATCTTATCAACCTTGGTTCTATCTAGGCCCTTGAATAAACATGAATAATCTATTTCATCATCATCACTAGACTCATCCTCACTTGAAGAAGCATAAGCAGTATTGTTTTGAGTACATACCTTCTTCTCTTTTGCCATGAGGCATGTGTGATGCTTGTTGGGGAAGAGGGCCGACTTGTTGAAGGCGGGTGGCGGCGAGTCCTTTGTTGTCGGAGTCGGACGACGAACAATCCGAGTCCCACTCCTTGCCAAGGTGTGCCTCGCCCTTATCCTTCTTGTAAGACTTCTTCTTTTCCCTCTTGTTCCCTTGTTCCTGGTCACTAACATTATCGGGACAATTAGCGATAAAATGACCAATCTTACCACATTTGAAGCATGAACGCTTCCCTTCGTCTTGGTCTTGTTGGGATGCTCCTTGCGACCCCTTAGCGCCGTCTTGAAACGCTTGATGATGAGGGCCATCTCCTCATCATTAAGCTCGGCCGCCTCAACTTGCGCCACCTTGCTAGGTAGCGCCTCCTTGCTCCTCGTTGCCTTGAGAGCAATAGTTTAAGGCTCTTGGATTGGGCCATTCAATGCATCGTCGACGTATCTTGCCTCCTTGATCATCATCCGCCCGCTTACAAACTTTCCAAGTATCTCCTCGGGCGTCATCTTGGTGTACCTAGGATTCTCACGAATATTGTTCACAAGATGTGGATCAAGTACGGTAAAAGACCTTAGCATTAGGCGGACGACGTCGTGGTCCGTCCATCGCGTGCTTCCATAGCTCCTTATTTTGTTGACGAGGGTCTTGAGCCGGTTGTACGTTTGGGTTGGCTCCTCGCCCCTGATCATTGCGAATCTCCCAAGTTCGCCCTCCACCAACTCCATCTTGGTGAGCATGGTGACGTCGTTCCCCTCATGTGAGATCTTGAGGGTGTCCCAAATCTGCTTGGCGTTATCCAAGCCGCTCACCTTATGATATTCGTCCCTGCACAATGAGGCTAGAAGAACAGTAGTAGCTTGTGCATTTTTGTGAATTTGCTCATTTATAAACATGGGACTATCAGTACTATCAAATTTCATTCCACTCTCGACTATCTCCCATATGCTTGGATGGAGAGAGAACAAGTGACTACGCATTTTGTGGCTCCAAAATCTGTAGTCCTCTCCATTAAAGTGAGGAGGTTTACCGAGTGGAATGGAGAGTAAATGAGCATTGTTACTTTGCGGAATACGAGAGTAATCAAAAGAAAAGTTCAAATTGATCGTTTTCTTTTTCTCGTAGTCGTTGTCATCGTTGTCCTTTTGGGAAGAAGAGGACTCGTCGTTGTCGTCGTAGTAGACGATCTCCTTGATGCGCCTTGTCTTCTTCTTCTTCCCATCTTTTCGTTTGTAGCCCGAGCCCGAGTCGGTAGGCTTGTCATCTTTCGGCTTGTTGATGAAGGACTCCTTCTCCTTATCATTGATCACAATCCCCTTGCCCTTAGGATCCATCTCTTTGGGCGATTAGTCCCTTTCTTGAAGAGAACGGCTCTGATACCAATTGAGAGCACCTAGAGGGGGGTGAATAGGTGATCCTGGGAAACTTGAAAACTTAATGCCACAAAACTTGATTAGGAGTTAGCACAATAATACCAAGTGGCTAGAGAGGAGTCTTAGCAAAACACAATAACCACAAAGAGATCAACACAGAAATGGCACAGTGGTTTATCCCGTGGTTCGGCCAAGTCCAACGCTTGCCTATTCCACGTTGTGGCGTCCCAACGGACGAGGGTTGCAATCAACCCCTCTCAAGCGGTCCAAAGACCCACTTGAATACCACGGTGTTTTGCTTTGTTTACTATATCCCGTTTGCGAGGAATCTCCACAACTTGGAGCCTCTCGCCCTTACACTTTGATGTTCACAAAGAAGCACAGAGTAAGGGAGGGATGAGCAACACACACAAGACACAAAATCAGAGCGACAACACGCACACAAGTCGCAACAAGAGCTCACAACACAACCCGACAAGTTCACAACTCAAATGAAGCTCTAGTTGCTATCACAAAGAATCAAATGCGCGGAATCGAAGTCTTGGTGCTTAGGAATGCTTGGTGTGCTCCTCCATGCGCCTAGGGGTCCCTTTTATAGCCCCAAGGCAGCTAGGAGCCGTTGAGAGCATTCCAGGAAAGCAATTCTTGCCTTTTGTCGCCTGGCGCACCGGACAGTCCGGTGCACCACCGGACACTGTCCGGTGTGGATCTCTTTCCTTATTTGGCGAAGCCGACCGTTGCAGATTCAGAGCCGTTGGCGCACCGGACACTGTCCGGTGCACACCGGACAATCCGGTGCACACCGGACAGTCCGGTGCCCCCTTGTGACCGTTAGCTCGGCCACGCGTCACGCGCGGAATCCTCGGCCGACCGTTAGCCCGGCTAACCGTTGACTCACCGGACAGTCCAGTGCGCCACCGGACAGTCCGGTGATTTATTGCCGTACGCCGTTAATCACTTCACGAGAGCGACGACTTCGCCTGTGAATGGCTCACCGGACAGTCTGGTGCACCACCGGATAGTCCGGTGATTTATAGTCGTACACCGCCGTCGAAGTCCCGAGAGCAGCAAGGTCGCTAGAGCCAGCCTGGCGCACCGGACACTGTCCGGTGCACCACCGGACACTGTCCGATGCACCCAGACTGAGCAGACTTTGGCTGAACGAGCCAAGTCATCTCCAAATTGATTTCTCCTGTTTCCAGCACTTAGACATAATACATTAGTTCTCAAAACAATGTACTAAGTCTAGAAACATACCTTTAGACTTGATTTGCACTTTGTCCATCAATTGGCATAGATTAACAATTAAGCACTTGTGTTGGCACTCAATCACCAAAATACTTAGAAATGGCCCAAGGGCACATTTCCCTTTTAGGTATACCTTTTGATCTACGGATTTACCTCCCGTGTCGAGGTCGAAATGCCCATTGGTTCCCATGGGTGTCTTGATGGGCTTGGCATCCTTCATCCCAAACTTGTTTAGAATATCTTGAATATACTTTGTTTGGCTAATGAAGGTGCCCTCTTGGAGTTGCTTCACTTGAAATCCTAAGAAGTACTTCAACTCCCCCATCATAGACATCTCGAATTTTTGTGTCATGATCCTACTAAACTCTTCACATGTAGATTCGTTAGTAGACCCAAATATAGTATCATCAACATAAATTTGGCATACAAACAAATCATTTGCAAGTGTTTTAGTAAATAGAGTAGGATCGGCCTTTCCAACTTTGAAGCCATTAGTGATAAGGAAATCTCTTAGGCATTCATACTATGCTCTTGGGGCTTGCTTGAGCCCATAAAGCGCCTTAGAGAGTTTATATACATAGTTAGGGTACTTACTATCTTCAAAGCCGGGAGGTTGCTTAACATAGACCTCCTCCTTGATTGGTCCATTGAGGAAGGCACTTTTCACATCCATTTGATAAAGCTTAAAGCCATGGTAAGTAGCATAGGCAAGTAAAATGCGAATTGACTCAAGCCTAGCTACGGGTGCATAGGTTTCACCGAAATCCAAACCTTCGACTTGTGAATATCCCTTGGCCACAAGTCGGGCTTTGTTCCTTGTCACCATACCATGCTCATCTTGCTTGTTGCGGAAAACCCACTTGGTTCCTACAACATTTTGGTTAGGACGTGGAACTAAATGCCATACCTCATTCCTAGTGAAGTTGTTGAGCTCCTCTTGCATCGCCACCACCCAATTCGAATCTTGAAGTGCTTCCTCTACCTTGTGTGGCTCAATAGAGGAAACAAAAGAGTAAAGTTCACAAAAATTAGCAACACGAGATCGAGTTGTTACCCCCTTTTGAATATCGCCGAGGATGGTGTTCACGGGGTGATCTCGTTGGATTGCTTGGTGGACTCTTGGGTGTGGCGGTCTTAGAACTTGTTCATCTTCCTTATCTTGATCATGGGTATCTCCCCCTTGATCATTGCTCTCCTCTTGAGGCGGCTCATTATCTTGATCTTCTCCTTCATCATCTTGAACCTCACCCTCATCTTGAGTTGGTGGAGATGCTTGCATGGACGAAGATGGTTGATCTTGTGCATTTGGAGGCTCTTCGGATTCCTTAGGACACACATCCCCAATGGACATGTTCCTTAGTGCGACGCATGGAGCCTCTTCATCATCTAGCTCATCAAGATCAACTTGCTCTACTTGAGAGCCATTAGTCTCATCAAACACAATGTCACAAGAAACTTCAACTAGTCCAGAGGACTTGTTAAAGACTCTATATGCCTTGTGTTTGAATCATATCCTAGTAAAAAGCCTTCTACAGCCTTAGGAGCAAATTTGGATTTTCTACATCTTTTAACAAGAATAAAGCATTTGCTACCAAAGACTCTAAAATATGAAACATTTGGCTTTTTACCAGTTAGGAGTTCGTATGATGTCTTCTTGAGGATTCGGTGTAGATACAACCGGTTGATGGCGTAGCAGGCGGTGTTGACCGCCTCGGCCCAAAACCGATCCGAAGTCTTGTACTCATCAAGCATGGTTCTTGCCATGTCCAATAGAGTTCGATTCTTCCTCTCCACTACACCATTTTGTTGTGGCGTGTAGGGAGAAGAGAACTCATGCTTGATGCCCTCCTCCTCAAGGAAGCCTTCAATTTGAGAGTTCTTGAACTCCGTCCCATTATCGCTTCTAATCTTTTTGATCCTTAAGCCGAATTCATTTTGAGCCCGTCTCAAGAATCCCTTTAAGGTTTCTTGGGTATGAGATTTTTCCAGCAAAAAGAACACCCAAGTGAAGCGAGAATAATCATCCACAATAACTAGACAGTACTTACTCCCGCCGATGCTTATGTAAGCAATCGGGCCGAATAGGTCCATGTGTAGGAGCTCGAGTGGCCTGTCATTCGTCATGATGTTCTTGTGTGGATGATGAACACCAACTTGCTTTCCTGCCTGACATGCGCTACAAATCCTGTCTTTCTCAAAATGAACATTTGTTAGTCCCAAAATGTGTTCTCCCTTTAGAAGCTTGTGAAGATTCTTCATTCCAACATGTGCTAGTCGGCGATGCCAGAGCCAGCCCATGTTAGTCTTAGCAATTAAGCAAGTGTCAAGTTCAGCTCTATCAAAATCTACTAAGTATAGCTGACCCTCCAATACTCCCTTAAATGCTACTGAATCATCACTTCTTCTAAAGACAGTAACACCTATATCCGTAAAAAGACAGTTGTAACACATTTTACATAATTGCGAAACTGAAAGCAAGTTATAATCTAAAGAATCTACAAGAAAAACATTGTATCAGGGACCATAATTAGGGGTACCCCCAAGACTCCTAAACTCGGCTGGTAACCACCATCAGCACAAGCTGCAAAGGCCTGATGGGCGTAATACAGGTCAAAGCTCCGTCCACTCAAGGGACACAATCTCGCCTCGCCCGAGCCCAGCCTCGGGCAGGAACAGTAGACCTAGGTGGATTCATGCCTCGCCCGAGGGCCTCCTCAAGCAACGGGCGCACCTTCGACTCGCCCGAGGCCCAGCTCGGGCAGGCTTCGCAGTGAAGCAACCTTGGCCAGATCGCCTCGCCAACCGACCGTATCGCAGGAGCATTCAATGCAAGGATCGCCTGACACCTTATCCTGACGCGCATTCCTCAGTCGGCAGGGCCGAAGTGACCGCAGTCACTTCGCCCCTCCACTGACTGACCTGACAGGAAAACAACGTTGTCTGCCCTGCTCCGACTGCTGTGCCATCCGCCAGGGTGAGGCTGACAGTAGCCGAGTCCAGCCCCAGGCGCCATAGGAAGCTCCGCCTCGCCCGACCCTAGGGCTCGGCCCCCGCCTCGACCTCGGAAGACGGTCTCCGCCTCGCCCGACCCCAGGGCTCAGACTCAACCTCGACCTCGGAAGACGGTCTCCGCCTCGCCCGACCCCAGGGCTCGGGCTCAACCTCGACCTCGGAGGAGTCACCGCCTCGCCCGACCTTGGGCTCGGACCGACCACGTCACAAGGGGGTACATCATTACCCTACCCCTAGCTAGCTCAGGCTACGGGGAACAAGACCGGCGTCCCATCTAGCTCGCCCCAGTAAACAAGTAATGATGGCACCCCGCGTGCTCCCATAACGACGGCGGTTCTCAGCCCCCTACGGAAGCAAGGAGACGTCAGTAAGGACCCGACAGCCCCGATAGCTGTGCTTCTACATGGCTCAAGCGCTCCTCCGATGGCCACGACATCACATGAACAGGGCACTAACACCTCTCCGACAGCCACGTCAGCATGTACATAGGGCTCTGGCTCCTCTTTGCCGGACACGTTAGCACGTTGCTACACCCCCATTGTACACCTGGACCCTCTCCTTACATCTATAAAAGGAAGGTCTAGGGCCCTCGTACGAGAAGGTGGCCGCGCGGGAGGACGGGCTGACGAACAGGCTCTCTCTCTCCCTCGTGAACGCTTGTAACCCCCTACTGCAAGTGCATCCACCCTGGGCGCAGGATAACACGAAGCCGCGGTTTTCCCCCTTGTGTTCCATCTCACGCCGACCCATCTGGGCTGGGACACGCAGCGACAATTTACTCGTCGGTCCAGGGACCCCCCGGGGTCGAAACGCCGACAGTTGGCGTGCCAGGTAGGGGCCTACTGCGTGTTGACGAACAGCTTCCCTTCAAGCTCCAGATGGGTAGTCTCCAGCAACCTCTCCAGCCCGAGACGCTACTCCGTTTCGAGAGTCTCGAGTTCATGTCCCTCGACGGCAGCTACGACATGGTACTCCTTCCTCCGCCGCGCGACAACAACAATAGCGGCCGTCAGCCCGCCCGACGGCGAAGGAATCGACGACGTCTTCCCCCCATGGCGGAAGAGCAGCGTCCGGGCCTGTCCCGTCACCCTCCCCGCCACAGGAGGAGGAGGCGGGGCAACCATGGCCAAGCAGGAGGCGGCACCTCGTTGGCTGTCGAGCGAGTCGACGACGCCGGCGCCCCAGCGGGGGACACGTCGGGCGTTGACCTTGCGTCTAAGACGAAGACGAGCGTCGTCTCCCCGCAACACGCCAACCCCAAGCGGATGGATGATGCCAGCACGCTCGCGAAGGACTTGCTGGGCGTTAGCCTCGTACCTGAGATAACGGTGCAGTCCGTCCCCGACGCGACTTCGTCATCATCCGTCGATCAAGAGGTACTGTCTGTTTTCGACCCTGTGCCTTTTAGATTCAGCTTCGACCCACCAAGCAACCCCGCTTCGGTGGACGCTTTCATAAAGGCATATCCTAACCTTCCGGGGTACCATATGTGGTCAACCTGGGACCGACTGACGACCGTCTCGACCTACGGACCCCCGGGTTCCGAGGACGATGACGAGCCTGACTCTGGTTGGGATTTCTCCGGGCTCAGTAACCCTAGTGCCATGCGAGACTTCATGGCCGCATGTGACTACTACCTCTCCAGTTACTCCGATGGTGGCCACAGCCTCGACGACGAGGACTGTGGCCCAAGTCGCGAATGTTTCCACATCAATCTAAGGGGTCTCGACGAAGGCAACCACCTTGGTATGCCGGAGGACGGTGATCCCCCTAGGCCTGCGCCTCGCGTTGACATCCTTCGGGAGCTAGTTGTGGTCCCAGTCCCTGCGGGGGTCAGGACACACAGCTCGAGCAAATCCGCGAGATGCAGGCCAGGCTCGACGAGGAAGCAGGACAACTTGTGCAGCTCCGGCAGAACATCGGGCAGGAGTGGGCAGGCCGAGCACCAGCCAAAGAAGCGTGTCATCTGGCCCAGGACGTCCAGCACCGCATCGTTGACGATGCCAGGGCAAGGCTGCCCCCGGCTTCCAGTGGGGTCGGCCAGAACTTGGCTGCAGCAGCAATACTACTTCGAGCGATGCCGGAGCCATCCACTACCGAGGGGCGGCATATCCAGGGAGAGCTCAAGAATCTCCTGGAGGATGCCAAGGTCCGACGGGCCGAAAGCTCTGCCTCCCGAAGGCAGGGGTACCCCCCGGAGCATCGCACCGCGACTTCCCGATTCATGCGGGAAGCCTCGGTCCACACCGGGCGCACGCGGGACGCAACGCCTGCGACCCCGGGTCACCTCGGCAACGAGCACCACCGCCGTGACCGTCGAGCCCACCTCGACGAGAAGGTGCGTCGAGGCTACCACCCCAGGCGTGGGGGACGCTATGATAGTGGGGAGGATCAGAGTCCCTCGCCCGAACCACCCGGTCCGCAGGCTTTCAGCTGGGCCATACGACGGGTGCCGTTCCCGACCCGGTTCCGAGCCCCGACTACCATCACCAAGTACTCAGGGGAAACAAGGCCAGAACTGTGGCTCGCGGACTACCGGCTGGCCTGCCAGCTGGGTGGAACGAACAATGACAACCTCATCATCCGCAACCTCCCCCTGTTCCTCTCCGACGCTGCCCGGGCCTGGCTGGAGCATCTGCCTCCTGCGCAGATCTCCAACTGGGACGAACTGGTCAGAGCCTTCGCCGAAAACTTCCAAGGCACATACGTGCGCCCTGGGAACTCCTGGGATCTCTGAAGCTGCCGCCAGCAGCCAGGCGAATCCCTATGGGACTACATCCGGTGATTTTCGAAGCAGCGCACCAAGCTGCCTAACATCACCGACTCAGATGTCATCGGCGCGTTGCTCGCCGGCACCACTTGCCACGACCTGGTGAGCAAGCTGGGTCGCAAGACCCCCACCAGGGCAAGCGAGCTGATGGACATCGCCACCAAGTTCGCCTCTGGCCAGGAGGCGGTCGAGGCCATCTTCCGGAAGGACAAGCAGCCTCAGGTGTGCCAGCAGGAAGACATCCCCGAGGCGTCCGCTCAGCGCGGCACGAAGAAGAAGGGCAAGAAGAAGTCGCAAGCGAAACACGACGCCGCCGACGTAGATCTTGTTGCTGCCGCCGAGCACAGGAACCCTCGGAAGCCTCCCGGAGGGGCCAACCTGTTCGACAAGATGCTCAAGGAGTCGTGCCCCTATCATCAGGGACCCGTCAAGCACACCCTTGAGGAGTGCGTCATGCTTCGATGCTACTTCCATAAGGCCGGGCCCCCGACGGAAGGTGGCAAAGGCCATGACAACGACAAGAAGGAGGGCCACAAAGCAGAGGAGTTCCCCGAGGTCCACGACTGCTTCATGATCTACGGTGAGCAAGTGGCGAACGCCTCGGCTCGGCACCGCAAGCAGGAACACTGGGAGGTCTGCTCGGTGAAGGTGGCGGCGCCAGTCTACCTAGACTGGTCCGACAAGCCCATCACCTTCGACCAAGGCGACCACCTCGACCGCGTGCCGAGCCTAGGGAAGTACCCGCTCATTGTCGATCCCGTCATTGGCAACGTCAGGCTTACCAAGGTCCTCATGGACGGAGGCAGGAGCCTCAACATCATCTACGCTGAGACCCTCGGGGTCTTGCAGATCGATCTGTCCACGATCCGGGCCGGTGCGGCGCCCTTTCACGGGATCATCCCCGGGAAGCGCGTCCAACCCCTTGGGCAACTCGATCTGCCCGTCTGCTTCGGGACTCCCTCCAACTTCCGAAAGGAAACCCTCACGTTCGAGGTGGTCGGGTTCCGAGGAACCTACCACGCAGTGATGGGGAGACCATGCTACGCCAAGTTCATGGCCGTCCCCAACTACACTTACCTCAAGCTCAAGATGTCGAGCCCCCAACGGGGTCATCACTGTCGGCTCCACGTACCGACACGTGTACGAATGCGACGTGGAGTGCGTGGAGTACGCTGAGGCCCTCGCCGAATCCGAGGCCCTCAACGCCGACCTGGAGAGCCTCTCCAGGGAGGTGCCAGATGCGAAGCGCCACGCCGGCAACTTTGAGCCAGCAGAGGTGGTTAAGTCTGTCCCTCTCGACCCCAGCAACGACGCCTCCAAGCAAGTCCGGATCGGCTCCGAGCTCGACCCCAAATAGGAAGCAGTGCTCGTCGACTTTCTCCGCGCGAACGCCGAGGTTTTTGCGTGGAGTCCCTCGAACATGCCTGGCATATCGAGGGATGTCGCCGAGCACTCGCTGGATATCCGAGCTGGAGCCTGACCCGTGAAGCAGCCTCTACGTTGATTCGATGAAGAAAAGCGCAGAGCCATAGGCGAGGAGATCCACAAGCTGATGGCTGCAGGGTTCATCAAAGAGGTATTCCATCCCGAATGGCTAGCCAACCCTATGCTTGTGAAAAAGAAAGGTGGGAAGTGAAGGATGTGTGTAGACTACACTGGTCTAAACAAAGCATGTCCGAAGGTTCCCTACCCTCTGCCTCGCATCGATCAAATCGTGGATTCCACTGCTGGGTGCGAAACCCTGTCATTCCTTGATGCCTACTCAGGGTATCACAAAATCAGGATGAAAGAGTCCGACCAGCTCGCGACTTCTTTCATCACACCTTTTGGCATGTACTGCTATATTACTATGCCATTAGGTTTAAGGAATGCAGGCGCGACATACCAAAGGTGCATGAACCACGTGTTCGGAGAGCACATTGGCCGAACGGCCGAGGCTTACGTCGATGACATCGTTGTCAAGACAAGGAAAGCCTCCGACCTCCTCTCTGACCTTGAAACGACATTCAAGTGTCTGAGAGCGAAGGGTGTGAAACTCAATCCCGAGAAGTGTGTCTTCGGAGTGCCCCGAGGCATGCTACTGGGGTTCATCGTCTCCAAGCGGGGCATCGAGGCCAACCCGGAGAAGATCGCGGCCATCAACAACATGGGGCCTATCAAGGACTTGAAAGGAGTACAGAGGGTCATGGGATGTCTTGCGGCTCTGAGCCGCTTCATCTCGCGCCTCGGCGAAAGAGGCCTACCCTTGTACCGCCTCTTAAGGAAGACCGAGCGCTTCACTTGGACCCCCGAGGCCGAGGAAGCCCTCGGGAACTTGAAGGCGCTCCTTACAAGCGCGCCCATCCTGGTGCCCCCCGCTGCCAGAGAAGCCCTCTTGATCTACGTAGCCGCAACCACTCAGGTGGTCAGCGCCACGATCGTGGTTAAGAGACGAGAAGAAGGGCATGCATTGCTCGTCGAGAGGCTGGTCTACTTCATCAGTGAGGTACTGTCTGAAACCAAAATCCGCTACCCGCAAATTCAGAAGCTACTGTACGCGGTAATTCTGACGCGGCAAAAGTTGTGACACTACTTCGAGTCTCATCCGGTGACTGTGGTGTCATCCTTCCCCCTGGGGGAGATCATCCAGTGCCGAGAGGCCTCGGGTATGATTGCAAAGTGGGCGGTGGAGATCATGGGCGAGACAATCTCGTTCGCTCCTCGGAAGGCCATCAAGTCCCAAGTCTTGGCGGACTTTGTGGCTGAATGGGTCAACACCCAGCTTCCAGCAGCCACGATCCAACCGGAACTCTGGACCATGTTTTTCGACGGGTCGCTGATGAAAACAGGAGCGGGCGCGGGCCTGCTCTTCATCTCACCCCTCGGGAAACACCTCCGCTACGTGTTGTGCCTCCATTTCCCGGCGTCCAACAACGTGGCCGAGTACGAGGCTCTGATTAACGGGTTGCGCATCGCCATCGAGCTAGGGGTTCGGCGACTCGCAGCTTGTCATCGACCAAGTCATGAAGAACTCCCACTGCCGTGACCCGAAGATGGAGGCCTACTGCGACGAGGTTCGGCGCCTGGAAGACAAGTTCTACAGGCTCGAGCTCAACCACGTCGCCTGACGGTACAATGAGACTGTGGACGAGCTGGCTAAAATAGCCTCGGGACGGACTACGGTTCCCCCGGACGTCTTCTCCCGAGACCTACATCAACCCTCCATTAAGACCGACGACACGCCCGAGCTCGGGGAGGCCTCAGCTCAGCCCGAGGCACCCTCGGCCCCCGAGGGTGAGGCTCTGCACGTCGAGGAAGAGCGGAATGGGGTCACGCCTAATCGAAACTAGCAGACCTCATACCTGCAATATCTCCACCGAGGAGAACTACCCCTCGATAGAGCCGAAGCTCGGCGACTGGCGCGGCGCGCCAAGTCGTTCGTCTTACTGGGTGACGAGAAGGAGCTCTACCACCGCAGCCCCTTAGGCATCCTCCAACGATGCATATCCATCGCCGAAGGTCAGGAGCTATTGCGAGAAATACACTTGGGGGCTTGCGGTCATCACGCAGCGCCTCGAGCCCTCGTTGGAAACGCCTTCCGACAAGGTTTCTACTGGCCAACCGCGGTGGCCGACGCCACTAGGATTGTACGCACCTGCCAAGGGTGTCAATTCTACGCAAAGCAGACACACCTGCCCGCTCAGGCCCTGCAAACAATACCCATCACCTGGTCGTTTGCTGTGTGGGGTCTGGACCTCATCGGTCCCTTGCAGAAGGCACCCAGGAGCTTCACACACCTGCTGGTCGCTATCGACAAATTCTCCAAGTGGATTGAGGTCCAACCCCTAAACAGCATCAGGTCCGAACAGGCGGTGGCGTTCTTCACCAACATCATCCATCGCTTTGGGGTCCCGAACTCCATCATCACCGACAACGGCACCCAGTTCACTAGCAGGAAGTTCCTGGACTTCTACGAGGACCACCACATCCGGGTGGACTTGGCCGCTGTAGCTCACCCCATGACGAATGGGCAGGTAGAGCGTGCCAACGGCATGATTCTGTAGGGACTCAAGCCGAGGATCTACAACGACCTCAACAAGTTCGGCAGGTGATGGATGAAGGAACTCCCCTCGGTGATCTGGAGTCTGAGGACGACGCCAAGCCGAGCCACGGGCTTTACGCCGTTCTTTCTAGTCTATGGGGCCGAGGCTATCTTGTCCACAAGCTTAGAATACGGTTCCCAAGGACAAAGGCGTACGACGACCGAAACAACCAGACCAGCCGAGAAGACTCCCTGGACCGGCTGGAAGAGGCTCGGGACATGGCCTTACTACACTCGGCACGGTATCAGCAGTCTCTGCGATGCTACCACGCCCGAGGGGTTCGGTCCCGAGACCTCCAGGTGGGGGACTTGGTGCTTCGGCTACGACAACACGCCCGAGGGCGCCACAAGCTCACACCCCCCCTGGGAAGGGTCGTTCATCATCGCCAAGATTTTGAAGCCCAGAACATACAAGCTGGCCAACAGTCAGGGCGAGGTCTACAGCAACGCTTGGAACATCCGACAGCTACGTCGCTTTTACCCTTAAGATGTTTTCAAGTCGTTCATATGCCTCGTTCTCTTTACATACACAAATAGAGTATAACCGTCAAGGAAGGGTCAGCCTTGCCTCGGCAAAGCCCGACCCTCCATCGGGGGCTAGAAGGGGGGAACCCCCTCTGCGTCAAAATTTTCCTCGGAAAAAAGTCTTTTTTCCAGAACATCTTTCGCGCTTTTCGACTACTTCGATAGCGGGATCCTGAAAACAACGGAGTACACGTAAGCGGCAAGGTCGACCGAGCCGAGGGACTCCTATGCCTCCGGGATATGGATACCTCACTCATCACCTTCTGCGATAAGTAACTCACGCTCGGATAAGCGATTCTGCTAACCCAACAAGTCTTAACGCTCGAAAACTTTTCTGCCAAAACGATTTTTCGTGCCTTCTCGACTATATCGATAACAAAATCCTGCGGGCGAGTAAGAGTACACGTAAGCGGCGAGGCCGACCGAGCCGAGGGACTCCTACGCCTCCGGGATACGGATACCTCACTCATCACCTTCCGTGATAAGTAACTCTCGCTCGGATGAGCGATTCTGCTACCGACAAACAAGTCCTGATACTCGAAACAAGGGGAAAAGAGACACAGCTCTATAACATGACAATGATATGTTTGGGCCTCGGCGGCCGCAAAAAACATATGCACACTACAGACAAACTGTTCCTGTAGGTTCAGACATCAATAGGGGGAGCGACAGCACCCTGGGTATCGTCTCCACCTTCGACGGAATCTGGCCCGGCCTCGGACGGAGACACGGGCGAAGGATCTCCAGCTCGAAGGAAGATGTCAGTACCGCGCCTGGGCCATCGCCGCCAGGGTCTCCTCCAGGAACCCGGCCCAAGCAGACGGCTTGACCGGCCACTCCGTAGCCTCAGCCAGCTATCCCCTGAGGGCATCAGCCCGGCTCATGGCCTCGGCAGCCCGACTCCGGGGTCGGTCCCGCCAGCGGACGACCTGGCCAGGTTCCAGCTGCCGCTGCTACACCTCCTCGGCCTGGGAAGTCCCCTACTCCTGGGCTGACGAAGTTTCTTCTTGAACCAACTCCGCCTCTGTCCATGCTGACACCGTTACCTCCGGCTCCGGCTCATCGCAGAGCGGCCGAGGGTTTCTTTAACTAAGCAAGAGAAGCCTCAGGCGGCAAGGCCGACCGAGCCGAGGGACTCCTACGCCTCTGGGATACGGATACCTCACTCGTCACCTTCCACACAGGGCAACTCACACTTGGTTAAGCGGTTCAGCTAGCCGACAGGCGAGACCTGGTGCTCGAAATGAGGAAGAAACACGGTATTACACCCAAAATACCTGGATGTTCAGGCCTCGAAAGCCACAATGAACAGACACCAGCACTCAAGGTGTCATTACAAACGGAACTCCGGTTCCACTCCCGCGGGTATGAACAACCTCCACATCGGAGGGCCTGCGGGACGACAAGCTCCGGGTGACTCGCCGGCGACCTCTGCAGCAGCAGCGATGGTCCTGGGGCGGATGCTACCGCTGGAAGGCTCTCGTTCGCGTCCCCTTGCGGAGGACGAGAACCAGATATTAAAGCCAAAGAGCCGGAGGTCGGTCCGCGGGTGGCGCTGACGGTCTCATCGGCGAAGAAGCTTTCTCCAGCTGCCACCACCTCAGCACCGACGGTGGTGTCCACCTGCCCACCAACACCGCACCAGCAAGCGCCGGCTGCCCCAAAGCGCATCGGCAGGTCCTCACTCCCGTCCTCACCCCGAAAACGAGAATGGGACCGTCCCAGAACACGAGTACCGCCCTCGCGGCGTATGACGTGTTGTGAGACCCCCTGGTGCGGCTGGCCACCATCGCCCGGACAGAGGACGGAATGCTGCACCCTGGCTGGGCAGCAGCAGTTTGCCTTCCCCGACATGGCTAGAAGACGCCTCCTCCGCAGAGCTGGAGGATGGTTTCCACCCCCAGATGCCGGAGGAAGAAGCGAGACGCCAGCCCACGTGAAGGCAGGCCCCGGCTCGCCTCGCCCTCCTCCCCAGCAAGGATGATGAAGATCCTTGAAGCTGAGGGCGGGGCAGAGGCCGCAGCCCGGCTTGCTTCTCCCCACCATCGAACTGGTGGTCACCGTCTTGGGTGACCATTGGTGAGGGGATGCAGCCGGGTTGCCTGATGAAAATCCTTGAAGCCGAGCGATGGCTGAAAGGTACCAACTTCTGCGAAGTTGCGCTCCTCCAACAACAGCAAGACGAAAGCAACACGGGTGCTCCCCGTCCGGGGGCTCGGAAGGTGGAAGGGCGCAATGCATGAGGGGAGTGCGAAGGCGTGGCTACCACCCAGGGAGTCGATCCCTTTTTAAATGCGACTCTCCCCACTCGCGTCCTCAGGCGTTGCGGACTAAGTCTTCACCAACGCGCTCCAAAGTCCTCCCCCTACGACACGGGAGCTGGGTCCCACACGTCATGCAAGCTGGCCCGGGACAGAAGAAGCCAAACCGCCGCACGTGGAGCGTGTAACCGCCCAGCGGTTATAAGCACTCCTCCACCTTCGCCTAAACTAGCGGGTGAAAGGGCGGACCGCCATGCAGGCGGCATGCAACCGCACCACGAGGATGCACCCCTTCGACTTCGACGCGTCCAGCATGGAGTCCCAGACCCACACGTCATGTAACCGGCGCGCCAGTTACTACATGCGAAAAACTGCACCGCCACTTATGCCAATGCCGCGCCTTCTCGACTGCGGAACCAGTGCCGCGACTCGAGGCAACCCTGCGCATGGCCCTACAGTGCCAACCAAGCGCATCGGTCACGGGTCAGTCAGTCGCGGGAGAAGGCGCGACGGTCGATATGGCCAAAAGTGGGCCGGCAGTAATGGCGGCGGCAGGCAGGCAGAAGCAGTAGTCAAATCGTCTGTAGGCTCACGTCCCCTCCTGGAGCAGCAGGAGAGCCCTCTCCCACGGCGTGAAGACGACGCGCCCGTGTTCCGTCCCTCGAACAGCTCACAACGGCTGCCCCGCGAACCACCCGTCCCGTCGCATTAACTCCACGGCAGGGCAGGCGACACCTTTGGCAGGCGAAGCAAGCGACGCTTCACCTCCGCCATGATGACCGCGTCAAAAAAGGTGCGCCACATCGTTCAATTTCGTATCCTTTTCCTCTTCCCCTTTCTCTCTCTTGCTACAGGGACTGAGAAAGGGGATACTCTGAAAGGGATCCTTCTCCGCGAAGGAAGAGGGCTCCGAGCACTCCTACTGATCAGGGGTTCGAAGGCTGGCCCCCCGAAAGGGTTCGACAGCCACCCCAGAGCACTCGGGCCCTAAGCCCACTACTAATCAGAGTTCGAAGGCTGGCCCCTCGGAAGGGTTCGACAGCCGCCTCAGAGCACTCGGGCTCCGCGCCCACTACTGATCAGAGGTTCAAAGGCTGGCCCCTCGGAAGGGTTCGACAGCCGCCTCAGAGCACTCGGGCTCCGCGCCCACTACTGGTCAGAGGTTCGAAGGCTGGCCCCTCGGAAGGGTTCGATAGTCGCCTCAGGCTATTCGGGCTCCGCGCCCACTACTGATCAGGGGTTCGAAGGCTGGCCCCCCGAAGGGTTCGACAGCCGCCTCAGAACACGCAGAGCGAGGGATGGCTCTGGGTACGTCTGATGCATGGCCAAGGCTCGGGCTACGCTCCCGAGGTACCCTAGGACATTTCTGAGACCAGCAGGAGCGATTCTGTAACAAAATCCCATCAGAGGGAGGCATCGAGCCCTCGGACCCCATCAAACAGGACCGGGTCCGGCAAATCACCTGCAGGTACTTTTGGAGCGCGCCTCTGGGCCACTAGCCGACCCTTATCGAACGGGGCACGAGCGTCCACTCGGATCACCCGTTAGCAACTCACTGGAGACACCATGTTCGGCGCCCTCCGAGGGCAACATGGCGCTTTCCCCCCCTCCTCCTTGCGGAAAGGCGATGAAGGGGCGTATGATAAAAGCCGAGTCAGTCCTTGACTGTCCTCTCGCTCTGTGCAGAGGCTCGCGGGCTACTCTCGCAAACCCGGCTCCGGCCAAACCGTTGACAGCGTCAACATACCAGTCCGAGAACTCGGAACCTGACCATGCACCCGGGCTACGATCAGATCGCATGAGGGAACAACCAGACCGACCTAGGCATCACGAAAAGCATTAAGACCTCGGAGGAGTCAAACCACTCCTCCGAGGCCTCGGGGGCTACACCCGGCGGGTGCGCTCGTGCGCACCCACCGGAACAAAATGTAACCGAGAAAGGCCGGTCCCCTTGCAAAAAAGTGCGACAAAGCCTCCAAGCGAGTACCAACACTCCCTTTGAGGCTCGGGGGCTACTGTCGGGGACCATAATTAGGGGTACCCCCAAGACTCCTAAACTCGGCTGGTAACCACCATCAGCACAAGCTGCAAAGGCCTGATGGGCGCAATACAGGTCAAAGCTTCGTCCACTCAAGGGACACGATCTCGCCTCGCCCGAGCCCAGCCTCGGGCAGGAACAGTAGACCTAGGTGGATTCACGCCTCGCCCGAGGGCCTCCTCAAGCAACGGGCGCACCTTCGACTCGCCCGAGGCCCAGCTCGGGCAGGCTTCGCAGTGAAGCAACCTTGGCCAGATCACCTCGCTAACCGACTGTATCGCAGGAGCATTCAATGCAAGGATCGCCTGACACCTTATCCTGACGCGCGTTCCTCAGTCGGCAGGGCCGAAGTGACCGCAGTCACTTCGCCTCTCCACTGACTGACCTGACAGGAAAACAGCATCGCCTGCCCTGCTCCGACTGCTGTGCCACCCGCCAGGGTGAGGCTGACAGCAGTCGAGTCCAGCCCCAGGCGCCATAGGAAGCTCCGCCTCGCCCGACCCTAGGGCTCGGCCCCCGCCTCGACCTCGGAAGACGGTCTCCGCCTTGCCCGACCCCAGGGCTCGGACTCAACCTCGACCTCGGAAGATGGTCTCCGCCTCGCCCGACCCCAGGGCTCAGGCTCAACCTCGACCTCGGAGGAGTCACCGCCTCGCCCAACCTTGGGCTCGGACCAACCACGTCACAAGGGGGTACATCATTACCCTACCCCTAGCTAGCTCAGGCTACGGGGAACAAGACCGGCGTCCCATCTGGCTCGCCCCGGTAAACAAGTAATGATGGCACCCCACGTGCTCCCATGACGACGGCGGTTCTCAGCCCCTACGGAAGCAAGGAGACGTCAGCAAGGACCCGACAGCCCCGACAACTGTGCTTCTATAGGGCTCAAGCGCTCCTCCGACGGCCACGATATCACATAAACAGGGCACTAACACCTCTCCGACAGCCACGTCGGCATGTACATAGGGCTCTGGCTCCTCTCTGCCGGACACGTTAGCACGTTGCTACACCCCCATTGTACACCTGGACCCTCTCCTTACATCTATAAAAGGAAGGTCCAGGGCCCTCGTACGAGAAGGTGGCCGCGCGGGAGGACGGGCTGACGAACAGGCTCTCTCTCTCTCTCTCCCTCGCGAACGCTTGTAACCCCCTACTGCAAGCGCATCCGCCCTAGGCGCAGGATAACACGAAGCCACGGTTTTCCCCCTTGTGTTCCATCTCGCGCCGACCCATCTGGGCTGGGACACACAGCGACAATTTACTCGTCGGTCCAGGGACCCCCCAGGGTCGAAACACCGACACATTGGAAATGGAATGGTCAGGTGATATAGCGATTTTACCCAATCCTTTGACCAAACCTTGATTTCCATCCCCGAATGTGATAGCTCGTTGGGGATCTTGGTTTTTCTCATAGGAGGAGAACATCTTTTTCTCCCCTGGCATATGGTTTGTGCACCCGCTGTCGATGATCCAACTTGAGCCCCCAGATGCATAAACCTACAAAACAAGTTTAGTTCTTGATTTTAGGTACCCAAACGGTTTTGGGCCCTTTGACATTAGATACAAGAACTTTGGATACCCAAACACAAGTCTTTGACCCCTTGTGCTTGTCCCCAACATACTTGGCAACTACTTTGCTGGATTTGTTAGTCAAAACATAGGATGCATCAAAAGTTTTAAATGAAATGTTAGAATCATTTGGTGCAATAGGAGTTTTCTTCTTAGGCAATTTTGCATGGGTTGATTGCCTAGAGCTAGATGTCTCACCCTTATACATAAAAGCATGATTAGGGCCAGAGTGAGACTTCCTAGAGTGAATTCTCCTAATTTTGTGCTCGGGATAACCGGCAAGGTACAAAATGTAACCCTCGTTATCCTGAGGCATGGGAGCCTTGCCCTTAACAAAGTTAGACAATCTTTTAGGAGGGGCATTAAGTTTGACATTGTCTCCCTTTTGGAAGCCAATGCCATCCTTGATGCTAGGGCGTCTCCCACTATAGAGCATGCTTCTAGCAAATTTAAAATTTTCATTTTGTAAGTCATGCTCATTAATTTTGGCATTAAGTTGAGCTATGTGATCATTTTGTTTCTTAATTAAAGCTAGGTGATCATGAATATCATCAACATTAATGTCTCTACATCTAGTGCAAATGGAAACATGCTCAACGGTAGATGTAGAGGGTTTGCAAGATTTTAGTTCAACAATCTTAGCATGTAAAATGTCATTTTCATTTCTAAGACTGGAAATGGTATCATTGCAAACATCTAAATTCTTAGCCTTAGCAATTAATTTTTCATTTTCATTTCTAAGGCTAGCAAGAGAGACATTCAATTCTCCAATCTTAGCAAGTAAACTAACATTATTATCTCTAAGACCGGAAATTGAATCATCACAAACATTTGAATCAACCTTAGCAATTAATCTAGCATTCTTATTTTTAAGGTTGGTGATAATATCATGGCACGTGCTTAGCTCACTAGATAATTTTTCACATTTTTCTACCTCTAGAGCATAAACATTCTTAACCTTAACATGCTTCTTATTTTCCTTAATTAGGAAGTCCTCTTGGGTGTCCAAGAGTTCATCCTTCTCATGAATAGCACTAATTAATTCATTTAATTTTTCTTTTTGTTGCATGTTTAGGTTGGCAAAAAGGGTGCGCAAATTATCCTCCTCATCACTAGAATTATCTTCATCACTAGAGGATGCATATTTAGTGGAGGATCTAGATTTTACCTTCTTCCTTTTGTCGTCCTTTGCCATGAGGCACTTGTGGCCGACGTTGGGAAAGAGGAGTCCTTTGGTGACGGTGATGTTGGCGGCGTCCTCGTCGGAGGAGGAGTCGGTGGAGCTCTCGTCGGAGTTCCACTCGCGGCACACATGGGCATCGCCGCCCTTCTTCTTGTGATACCTCTTCTTTTCTCTCCTCTTGCCCTTCTTGTCGTTATCCCTGTCACTGTCACTTGATAATGGACATTTTGCAATAAAGTGACCGGGCTTACCACACTTGTAGCACACTTTCTTGGAGCGGGATTTATAGTCCTTTTCCCTCCTTTGCTTGAGAATTTGGCGGAAGCTTTTGATGATGAGCGCCATCTCCTTATTGTCGAGCTTGGAGGCGTCAATGGGGAGTCTACTCGATGTAGATTCTTCCTTCTTCTCCTCTGTTACCTTGAATGCGACCGGTTGTGCTTCGGGTGTGGAGGGGCCATCTTGCTCGATGATTTTCTTTGAGCCTTTGATCATCAACTCAAAGCTCACAAATTTTCCTATTACTTTCTCGGGAGACATTAGTGTGTATCTTGGATCACCACGTATTAATTGAGCTTGCGTAGGGTTAAGAAAAACGAGTGATCTAAGAATAACCTTGACCATTTCATGGTCATCCCATTTGGTGCTCCCGAGGTTGCGCACTTGGTTCACCAAGGTCTTGAGCCAGTTGTACATCTCTTGTGGCTCCTCCCCTTGGCGAAGCCTGAAGCGACCGAGTTCCCCCTCGATCGTCTCCCACTTGGTGATTTTGGTCACCTCGTCTCCTTCGTGTGCGGTCTTGAGCACGTCCCAAATCTCCTTGGCGCTCTTCAATCCTTGCACTTTGTTATACTCCTCTCGACTTAGAGAGGTGAGGAGTATAGTGGTGGCTTGGGAGTTGAAGTGCACGATTTGGGCCACCTCATCCTCATCATAATCTTCATCCCCTACGGATGGTACCTGTACACCAAACTCAACAACATCCCATATGCTTTTGTGGAGTGAGGTTAGGTGATATCTCATCATATCACTCCACCTAGAATAATCTTCACCGTCAAACGTCGGTGGTTTGCCTAATGGGATGGAAAGTAATGGAGTATGCTTAGAAATGCGAGGATAACGTAGGGGGATCTTACTATACTTCTTGCGCTCTTGGCGCTTAGAAGTGACGGACGCGGCATCGGATCCGGATGTAGAGGGCGAGGAAGAGTCGGTCTCGTAGTAGACCACTTTCTTCATTTTCTTCTTCTTCTCGCCACTCTTGTGTGATCGAATGCGTGAAGGGGATCCATCCTTCTTCTTGTTGGCGGACTCCCTTGATGGAGCCTTCCCGTGGCTTGTAGCGGTCTTCTCACCATCGATCACCATCTTCTTAGCGTGATCTCCCGACATCACTTCGAGCGGTTAAGCTATAATGAAGCACCAGGCTCCGATACCAATTAAAAGTCGCCTAGAGGGAGGTGAATAGGGCAAATCTGAAATTTATAAACTTAAGCACAACTACAAGCCGGGTTAGCGTTAGAAATAAGAACGAGTCCGAGAGAGAGGGTGAAAAACAAATCGCGGGCAAATAAAGAGTGAGACGCAAGGATTTGTTTTACCGAGGTTCGGTTCTTGCAAACCTACTCCCCGTTGAGGTGGTCACAAAGACCGGGTCTCTTTCAACCCTTTCCCTCTCTCAAACGGTCACTTAGACCGAGTGAGCTTCTCTTCTCAATCAACCGGGACACAAAGTCTCCGCAAGGACCACCACACAATTGGTGTCTCTTGCCTTGGTTACAATTGATTTGATCACAAGAAAGAATGAGAAAAAGAAGCAATCCAAGCGCAAGAGCTCAAATGAACACAAGTCACTCTCTCACTAGTCACTATTTGATTGGGACTGATCTATGGACTTGGGAGAGGATTTGATCTCTTTGGTGTGTTTTGTATTGAATGCTATAGCTCTTGTAAGGTGTGGGAAGTCAGAAAACTTGGATGCAATGAATGGTGAGTGGTTGGGGGTATTTATAGCCCCAACCACCAAACTAGCCGTTTGGAGAAGTCTGTTGTCGCATGGTGCACCGGACAGTTCGGTGCGCCACCGGACACTGTCCGGTGCGCCTGCCACGTCACCAAACCGTTAGATTCCGACCGTTGGAGCTTCTGTCTTCTTGACCACCGGATAGTCCGGTGGTGCACCGGACAGGCACTGTTCACTGTCCAGTGCGCCATCTGGCTCTGCTCTGACTCTAGCGCGCACTGTAGCGCATTTAATGCCTTCTGCAGACGACCGTTGGCGTGAAGTAGCCGTTGCTCCGCTGGCACACAAGACAGTCCGGTGCGCCACCGGACACTGTTCGGTGCTACACCGGACAGTCCGGTGAATTATAGCGGAGCGGCCTCCAGAATTTCCGAAGGTGAGCAGTTCGGAGTTGGAGTCCCTGGTGCACCGGACACTGTCCGGTGGCACACCGGACAGTCCGGTGCGCCAGACCAGGGCACACTTCGGTTGACTTTTGCTCTCTATATTTGAATCCTTTTTCGGTCTTTTTATTGGTTTGTTGTGAACCTTTGGCACCTGTAGAACTCATAATCTAGAGCAAACTAGTTAGTCAAATTATTTGTGTTGGGCATTTCAACCACCAAAATCAATTTAGGAAAAGGTGTAAGCCTATTTCCCTTTCAGTATCCTCTCTACTCCTGATGATTTCTTCGTATGAGAGCAGTACTATCTGTTGTTAAAGATGGATCCTAGGCGGATACCAGTATTGTTTCGTTCTTGCCAAGCAGTTATCATCATTTGCTTCATCAAAAGCTAGTTATATGGTGATTTTCCCAGATAAAATGAATTCTTGGCCTTGTCTGTTCGATTCCAAAGCTTCTCTTTTTGCTGAACAATGAAGAGATCGAAATGTTTGCCCTACTGGCAACACCACAAATAATTAACTATTGTTATAAGTTCTCTCTCAAAATTATTATACCTAAAAATGTTGCATAAATCGATACCCAATTTCAGAGCAGTATGAGTAATTGGGTAAATCATGGGCAGTGATAAAAACGAGCTGGACTATACATCTCTGCATATAAAAATCTTTGCTTGGCAGCATTGGCCTGATGTCGTGCACTTTACTACCAATATAAACACACACATTTTTCAACACACACATTTTTCCTATGTGCTTAAAAGCACAATGCAACCAGTGAATGTCTTTGTGAGCATTAGACCCTGATGGTCATTTTACTTGTTGATATGAAGTCAACTAATGGCTCCAAACGAATGGTATGCATGAGCCCCTGAATGACCCTTATGGATAAAATAGTGTTGCGCATATTAGTCTAAGTCTTAATGATTGACTATGCATTTGGTAGTAATAACAATAAGTTTGTAGAATTGTAACCATGAAGCAACTTGTTGTTGCGTGTCTCGCTGGATGTTGAGACTAACCCTTCATGTTGAAGGACAAATATGTAGTATTCATGCCACTACATTAATCTAAGTCCAAAGCTCACTGCATAAAACCCATATCTGTAATGTGCGTAAGATTTCCCAAATAAATCACCACAATAGCATACTTGCCCACAACTGGATGATTGTGGTTGGGGATTTTATATGTATGCTTTTAGAACATCTCGGCATCTGGGGGAATGCCCATATAGTGTAATGCCTTAATATTCTATTAAACGCACAAAGCCAAACTGAACCTGTCGTTCGGTGTGTACTCCTATGTATATGGAGTATGCCAGAAATCGTTGAGGAGTAACCATATTGGTTTGAATGCTTATACCTGATGTAAATGTGGATATACCCGGGATTAATATCATATCCACATTTGACTTATTGGCATTTGATCTATTCTCGGGGACGCCTGCGAATATGATCCATCGGCCTTAGTCAAAGCATATGTTCTGATTGCAGATTCACGTGATTTGTAATAACTCTCCTCCGATGAACTCGACCTGCTGGTGATTTGCCTCACGAAGAGGTTCATCTTGATGATGAAATTTCTAGCAACGCGCGCAATATCATTGTGCTGGGAATACAGAACAATGAAGCTTTCGTTTTGGGAAATGACGAAGATCATTATTAAATGTGGGAGACAAATGTGTCGACACCTATATTGCCTCTATAGATTGCAAAGGGATCCAAAACAAAGTCCTAGGCATGAGTGTTTGAAGCTCTCTTATCGAATCATTGATAAATGCAATCAAGGCTGAACCAATAATCGCAAAATGAAAGTCGCGAGCTTGAAGTTCGGACATTTATGGGCACTATTGAAATAATGTGTGGTGAATGCGATGGTTCAAGTGGTCTTGTGAGAGATCCATCCCACATATATATTGAATAAACACTGTTCCGCTATGTAATATATCTGGCAAATTGCATGAATTAAAATATGCAGTTAATAGGATTCTGAAGATCCATCATGAGATCCTATGAGGATTCATATCTTTGATTTATAAATATGCAACATATAAATCTCATACCGAATAATATATTCCTGATGAATGATCACTCTCCTATGTAGGGAGAATATCTCCTAGTTGAGATTATAGTTCCCAGATGGAATCTTTCTAGAAGAAACAAAGTCTATGTTGAACACTAAAGTTTGATAACCCCTATAAAGGGATAAAGACCCATACATACCCGAAAAGAAATAAGTTGAGGTACCAAAGGACTTGAAGTTCACCGAATAAGCACATGTGCATTCCACGAGTTTTACTCATGGTATTTTCCACTAGATGTGGAATTACGGTATCCTCTAAAGCCACGATGGCAGAAACCTATAAGGTTTAGGTGTTACTGGCAAAATATCCCCGTTGTGCCAGAATGACAGACTATAACGATATATCTGATCAATGAAAAATCCCTGATGGATTATGATCTTTGATGGACTTTTGTTACACCATCATAGATGTTGGAAAGGATGAATGCCTGAAGCAATGTGTCATATTTAGAATATGTACTATTGCAACTATATTATCCCCTAAGTCCTATTTAAGGACATGTTATTTGCTTTGCATAACTATGTATAAATTGTGGTGTAAGATAGAAAATTTTAGCACCCCGACCTCATCCATTCTCGTTATTCCAGATGAACAATGAGACATATATCTTGAAGAATATGCTTGAGTTATGAGGGATAACGACTTTGACAGATGTCATCGTCAGGGGGAGCGAATGCTTATATTGATCACAATCGTGAGACAATAAATGTTATATTCTATGTCCTGAAGGAATCATCTTGATGATCAATATGTGAACCTTTATGGAAGTTTCTATCAAATATAAAGATCCAATCGGTCAAACACCATCAGTCATAGTGGCTTGTTTATGTTGATACGTGTACTTACCTCGTATATCCTAGAAGTGAGTAGAGGTAAAGTTCTTGATATAATCCTTGCAACAGTATGCAATCCATTTGCTAAATCTCTATGTGTGTATACTTCCAAAAGAAGATGTTGTGCCATATTGATACGGTTTTGTAAGGATCAGGGGAGCACATTTCTAAATTTAGCCCTTGTAGAAGATTCGATGGAATCCTGATCCAGAAGATCGAAATTTGTCCTGATGACATTTGCTGTACTCTTTTTCCTTAGTGGGTTTTTCTGAAGTTTCTCACATAAGGTTTTTAATGAGGCAACAAAGTGCAAATGCAATTTGCGTCACCATGTACTCTTTCTCCATATTTTTCCCACTGGGTTTTTGGGAGTTTTAAAGAGGCATGTGTTGGTCGCGGTATTCGCCCAAGGAGGAGTGTTAAGTAACCCTAGTTAGGGTTATGTGGGCAAAAACCGACTTTGCCCCTGAGGGGTCTCACATCTCTATATAAGGAACCTGTACACCCCTTCATATGACAGAGAAGAGAAAGAGGCCAGAGGCCCAACCCTATATATTGTGTCTCGTGTGGTATCTGTCATGCTTATGGGAAGTGAGACGAGTCTTCTACATCTTCTCGCGCCTATACTGCTGACGGGAGGGAAGGGAGCGGATCTGGTGATCCGTGGTAACGTAGTTCTCAACAGATTTTTTGTGGCTCGAGGGCACGGAGAGGAATTTTTGCTGTTTAGTCTCGTTTAGGAGCCTTTGGAGGGACTAGAGACTAAACTAGTTTAGTCTCTCTATTAGTTCTTGTGTTTGGGGAATTAGGGACTAAAAGGGACTAAAAAGTAGGGACTAAAGATTAGTTCTATGGAACCAAACCGGGCCTAATGCTAATCCATTACTCGTTTATTTGCTTGTTTAGGTTTTTTTAAAGGATATGATCCGCTACTTCTGATTCTGAACAGGGAAAGCAGTGTGTGCTATAGATGTCCAATAAGCACGAGGCCCGCGAGCCCGACACGAAGCCCGCTTTTTGGGCCCGGTCCGAGCCCGGCACGGCCCGATTATATGCGGGCCCGGGCCGGCCCGGCACGAATAAGCGGGCCGGGCTCGGACAGGAAATTAGGCACGGTGGGCTAGCCCGGCACGGCCCGTTTAGCTCTAAGCCTGTTAAGCCCGCTTTTTTTACACTAAAACGTACTTTTCGGCCCGTATAGCCCACTTTTCGGCCCGCTTTTTTCGTGCTAAACGGGCCGGCCCGGCCCGTTTAGGCCCGTTGCGGGCCGGGCTCGAACAAGAAATTGAGCCCGCGTGCTTAGCCGGCCCGGCCCGATTTTTTAATCGTGCCTGGCGGGCCGGGCCCAAAACGGGCCGGGCTTCACCGGGCCCGGGCCGGACCGGGCCGGGCGGCCCGTTTGGACATGTCTAGTGTGTGCAAATGTCATCTGGGCAGGCCATAGTGGCCCAGCCTGAAATTGAGCTGTTTGTGCCACTTGGCAATTCGGCCCGCCCGGATCGGCCCGTTAAGAACTGTCCCTCCGAAACCTAAGGAGGGTCACCCTCTTCTTTTTTCCCTCGAGAAAAATAATAAGGTCGCCGCCGTCCTCTCCTCGCCGGCACTTCACTGAGGGCGAAGAAAAAAGTGGCAGTATATTCTGCCACTCACCCAAGAGCCAAGATCATGGCGTCATCTTCCTGCGTCCGCCTCCATCACCTGCCGTCCACCTCTCGCCGGTCGTCCGCCCCAACCAACCTCCAGTTCCTCGCGGCGAGCTGCCGGTGGCGGCGGCGGGTTCTCGTTCCCGGCGCGGCACCTCCTCCCCTACGCCTCTGCGCCACGGGTTCCCCGCAGCCGCCTCTTGGCAGTGACAGCAACGCTCCGTTGTCCCGCGGAACCCGGGAGGAGGGCGAGGAAGTGGAGGAGCAGCGGCAGCCTCCGCCCCCGCCGCGGCTCAAGATCGCCGTGGTCGGGTTCGGCAACTTCGGGCAGTTCCTGGCGCGCACGCTGGTGGCGCAGGGGCACACGGTCCTGGCGCACTCCCGGTCCGACCACTCCGCCGCGGCGGCAGCCATGGGCGCGCGCTTCTTCCCGGACGCGCACGACCTGTGCGAGTGCCACCCGGACGTAGTGATCCTATCCACCTCGATCCTGTCGGCCGAGTCCGTGGTCCGGTCGCTGCCGCTGCACCGGCTCCGCCGCGACACGCTCTTCGTCGACGTGTTGTCCGTGAAGGAGTTCCCGAAGCGGCTCCTCCTAGGCGCGCTGCCGGAGGAGATGGACATCATCTGCACGCACCCGATGTTCGGGCCGGAGTCGGCGCCCAGCGGCTGGACGGGCCTCCCGTTCGTGTTCGACAGGGTGCGCGTGGGGGACTCGTGCCCGGCGCGCCGCGCCCGCGCCGAGGCGTTCCTCGGCGTGTTCGCGCGGGAAGGGTGCCGGATGGTGGAGATGTCCTGCGCCGAGCACGACGCGCACGCCGCCGAGACGCAGTTCCTGACGCACACCGTCGGGAGGATGCTGGCGGCGCTGGAGCTCCGCGCGACGCCCGTCGACACCAGGGGGTACGAGACGCTGCTCCGGCTGGTGGACAACACGTGCCGCGACAGCTTCGACCTCTACAACGCCCTCTTCATGTACAACGACAACTCCACCGAGCTGCTCCACCGCCTCGACTGGGCCCTGGGCGCCGTCAAGAGGAGGCTCTTCGACGGCCTCCACGGCGTGCTCCGGAGGCAGCTGTTCGGCGTCGAGGACGGGGAGGGCCCGGCGGAGCGCACGGAGCTGCTGGCGGTGGTGCCGGGTGGTGGTCCGCCGGACACCGACGACCAGGGCGATGACGGACGCGACGGCGACGGTGACGGCGACGAGTCGGGAGAGCAGAAGAATGATTGATGGCACGGCACTGCACGAGACACCGGTGTGGCATAAATGCACGTCGATCCGATCTGTCGCGGCGCGCGCCTTGCATTGCATTGCATGCCTGTTTGATCTTATCCTGACGGCCACGCATGGCTTTCGATCTTGCTGTCTTCCTTCCTAATCACTGTCTCCGTTCTCGTTGGGATAATAATAACTGTGACATGACAAGTATATCATCAGTGATCGATGGCGTCATTCATTTTCGATGGGCAGCAGCCAGCTCGCCTGCTGGTCCCTTTTCCCACACGAAGGCAAGATCGACAGGGAAGACGTGTTCCAAAAAAAGCCACGTGCCTGCGGTGCTTGGCTCGAGTGCCCAACCCGGCAGCGTCACAAGTCTCGGCACCTCGCCGGCCACGCTGCACTCGCTGGCGTCAACTCAACTTTTTTTAAGCCCATCCATTCTCTGACGACAAATCTTTTTTTACCGTTTGTTTTTAGCACCTATGTATAGATTTTCATCGTAATGAATGAGTTGTTCGATTCGGATTAAAATAAATCGTTTGAACTAATACAGTTACAACCCATAAAGATAAAACAATATAGAGACAATAAAAATTAACATAGATTAAAACCAAATAAACATGCTTAATATTGTCGATTTTTTCATCGCGTTCTTAAAAGCTCCACAGGTCTGTCATCTATTTCATTTTTTCTTTTATTTTCTCCGATGTTCTTTTTCCTGCGTCGGGCTCTTCTATTTCAAGACTTCAAAATATAAAATATACCTATAAATTTAAATATAAAATTAAAGCACGTATAAAACAAGTTATTTGTATTTTTAAACATTAACATATGGTTTATGTTTAGGTGATTTACTCTTTTCAATGTTTGAGTTGCTAGCAACCCCGCGAGTTATTTGAATTTGTAATATTCTTGTCGCACGGCTTCACCACTTTATTACTCCGCAGCCGTGCTTCGTCAGTTTGGTATTATGGAGGAAACACCCGCGCCAGTTTGGTACTGTTAATGTCCCGCGCTCTGTAAGCGTCTGTTTTATTGCGCTTGATGAAGCTTGTGTGTACACCTGTGTACTAATCTACCCCTAGCCGCGATAGAGAACAGACGGGAGACTCGCCCGCGCCAGAGACTCACCCGCGCCGCCGACTGCATTCCGCGCGGCCACATAACTCGTTCACTCTGTGCGCTCCTCGGCGCGTGCCCACGTCTCCCACGCCTCCCTCCCTGCATTCCACTTCAGATCTGGTCTGCCCCGCCACCGCCGATGTCCGAAGATCCAGCGGGATCCCGCCGCTGGCGGTGCGACCTTGGCGGCGACGAGCGCTGGCTCTCGGGGGCCGCTGGTGATGACCAATTTGACCGCCTCCCGGACGCGCTCCTCCTCGTCATCTTCAACCGCATCGACAACGTCAAGGCGCTCGGCCGCTGCTCCCTCGACTCCCGCCGCTTCCACGAGCTCGTGCCCCTTGTCGACTCCGTCCTCGTCCTCGTCGACTGCGTTATCCCCGACGAGCCCCCGTCCTCCTCCTCGCCACTGCCTGTTGGGGACGTGTCGCACCACTCGCCATCGGAGGTGCTCCGTTCCTTCAAGGAGCTCCGCCACCTTCGCATCGAGCTCCCAGCGGGCGAGCTCGACATGGACGATGGCGTGATGCTCAAGTGGAAGGCTGACTTTGGGTCCACACTGGGCAGCTGCGTCATCCTTGGAGCATCCTCAGCCTCGCTGTCGCCCTCCCCCTCCTCAGCTGGCTCAGATAGTGCGAGCGCCGCTCTCTCTGTTGACGGTGGCCACACCGAGCCTGATGAATGTGACGATTCAGGAAGCATCCCTGAGTCGTTCTACACAAATGGGGGGTTTAAGCTGCGAGTGATTTGGTCAATCAGCTCATTGATTGCGGCCGCCGCGAGGCATTTGCTGATCACATGACGCTCGAGAGATTGGACCTGACAGATGCTGATGGTCAGGGAGTGCTCACCATGGACAAGTGCCAACTGCAGGAGCTGATGGTGAGACCGGTATGAACATCTAGGGGCTCACACCGGACGCTCATGCCAGAGCGTCGTGGTTACAGCGAGGGGCAAAATTGCCTTTTACTGTAGCTAAGGGAAGGTTAAAGAGGGGTAGATTAACAGTACCAAACTGGCGCGGGTGTTTTCTCCATAATACCAAACTGGCGAAGCACCTCGGAGTAATAAAGTGACGAAGCCGCGCGACGAGAATGTTACAAATTCAAATAACTCCAACCCCGCGTACGCATTGTCTGTAGCGCTTACGTGGACTCAATGAGTTTTTTTTGGCATTTGAGTGATCCATGACTTTCTCTCCCATTGGCTACAGTTAGGGTTCGAGGAGCATAGAGAGCTCACTAGACGAGAAGGCCAGCCCACAGTGACGATGGTAAAAAAAACATATTTCTAGTCGTGTTTCGGTGATTATTGATAACATTATATTATTATGACCAATTATTAACACCAAAAGTGATCTAGATCACACACCAATATAGGTTCATGTCCACTATCGACATACGACCATGAACACGATGAGAAATGTATTGCACCGATGAAAAGTGATTTATATGCTAAACCGATTTTGACCTTATCCCTGGTCAAATAGACTTCCAAACACCTTCTGGAGAGACTCGTTGAGGAGAAGCACTAGGAGGTTATCCTAGTGGTTGGTTACTTATTCTTAAATACTGTAAGTCAAGAACAAGGCAACACAATTGTTAATTGTAAGAGACTTTCGTCCTTCGACGTATTATCTCCCTATGGGTATAATACTCATCAGACGAAGGTCTAGAAGAACATATCTTCATCATTCAATAAGTAAACATGAAATACAAAGGAATAAACATGATAACGATATATTAATAATTCATTTATTATTGTATTCCATGAAACATATAATAATATCAACGATGTTAATATTACATTGATATCTTCGGCTTGCTCGAAGGCGAGTGAAAGGATCACGATGCCGAAGAGGGGGTGAATTAGGCTTTTCTAAAAATCAACAATAATTAAACCCTAAGCAAGAGCCCAACTTGACCCCAACAACTAGCAATAAGATAATACTACTAGAAATACAATAATACTAAGACAATGCTTCAACTACTTGATAAACAAATACACAAGATAAAATGCTTGAATTAAGTGTGGAATGTAAAGCATTAAAGCAAAGTTCAGAAGACTCCTCTAATTTTTTTTCCCGAGGTATCGAGGAGTCGGCACTCTCCCCTAGTCCTCGTTAGAGCACACGCGCAAGGGTATCGCTCCCCCTTAGTCCTCGCAAGAACTAAGTGCTCACTATGAGATGATCCTTTGCCACTTCGGCGCGGTGGATCTCTCACGACCACTTACAATCTCGAGCCGGGTCACCAACAAGTCCTTTAAGGTGATCACCGTGCTCCCAACACCACCAAGCCGTCTAGGTGATGCCGATCACCAAGAGTAACAAGTCGTAGACTTTCACTTGACCAAAAGAAGCCTAATGCATATGGTGTGTGCTCTAGATGGCTCTCGCTAGCAGTAATGAGGTCCAAATGCGGGATTAAGATTCTCTAATCACCTCACTATGCTTTGTGGTGCTTGCAATGCTCTAGCAATGTATGAGAGTAAATGTGGGCAGCAAGACATTCAATATGGTGGGTGGAGGGGGTATAAATAGCCCTCACCCACCAACTAGCCGTTACCAACCCTGGCTGCGCATGGGCGCACCGGACAGTCCGGTGTGCCACCGGTGCGCCAACGGTCACTTCCAACGGCTAGTTCTGACAGCTAGCCGTTGGGCAGTTGGCACATCGGGCAGTCCGGTGTGCCGGCTATAATTCAATTTTCTGAACTCTTCGCTCTCGGGTTTCTGTGGAAGAAGAAGCACTTCCCTAGGCTAGCCTGGCCCCACTGTCAGAGGGCGCACCGGACTGTTCGGTGTCCCAAAGATAGAAACCCTATTTTTCTTTTTCCTTCTGATTTTCAAATCAGTTTTCGTTCTAACTCGTGAGTGTATTCTAGAGTGACACCTAGCACTATATGTGAGTGTGAATATGCACCAACACTACACTATAACTCTATTGGTCAAACTACTCATCGACAACCCCTCTTTATAGTACGACTAAAACAAAATAAAAGACCTAACTCTACACCGAGTGTCCGCAACTCCTTGACACTCGGAATACGAAGACCTTCATCTTTTGTTTCATCGTTTCAGTTGTCGCTTCAAGTTCTTATCTTAGGGATTGTTTTCACCGTTGTAGTACATCTTTTTGTAATGCGACCTAACTTACCATACATCTCTACAAAACACACGTTAGTCACATATAATATTATGTTGTCATTAATCACTAAAACCAACCAGGGGCCTAGATGCTTTCAATCTCCCCCTTTTTGGTGATTGATGACAACCCTACAAGAGTGTGAGAGTAGTTTGTTTGAAATTTCTGTCAATAGAGAAGATGGTTAGTTATACTTAATAATTTTTGACAGAAAGAGCGTGTAAAATAATAATAAGTATAGGCTCATACATGACGTAAGTTTCTTGTTCATATAAGAATGAAATGAAATTGATGAACAAGAACTAAAAGACTGGTGATAGCACATTAGGTGAAAACACAATACACACACAGTCAAAATAAGCATCGAGTTTGTGAGTAAAATCGTCATATAAAAGTGGAGCTAGTACAGAGGGCATCAAGCACATATATTACATCAAAATACATAAAACACTCTCAATTAACTCCCTAACTCCCCCTAGCTCTCACAACTCTCATATCTCTCTCCCTTTGGCATCAAACACCAAAAGGGTAACCCGAACCTATAGCCCAGAGGAGGAAGGAGGAGGCGGGGGCGCATCCAGGCACGGTCGTGGCAGAAGTGCAAACACAAGCTAGGGGTTAGAGTCAGTCTCGGATCTAGGATCTACCATAGAAGCTAGAGCTGGTACTAACTCGGACTGAGGCTGCGCTGTAGGATCCGCCGGAGCTGAAGTGGTCACGGACACTGCCACAACAGCAGTGGTAACAGCAGGCGCTGGTGGCACTGGTGGCTGAGCACTGACAGATCCGATGACCGGTGATGAGAAATCCAGAGTGACCCGCCGGAGCGGAGAGGGAGAAGGACCAAACGGAGGTAGTGGGGGTCCTACCTGAATCGCTAGTGCAATAGCGGCCTGAAGAGCTGGAGGAGGTGCAAACTGAACAGGAGGGAGCTGAACACCGGTATGCTGAAGAATGTGAGTCATGAAGGCCCGATGCTCAGTCCTATCTGCCAAAAGCTGTTGCTGCAGAGTGTCCTGACGGTCCTAAATCGTCTAAAACATAGAGAGCATCCGCTCGGACATCTACTGCTGGATTGCTGCCTGTCGAGCCTGCTCGGCTGCCAGATGAGCCTGCTACTGTGTAAGGGACTAGAGTATCGTAGCCAGAGCAGGATCAATGGCAGGAGGGGCAGCAAGGGCAGCACTAGAACTCCTTGCATCGTGATCATGTGAACATGGAGGCACAGGAGGCGGTGGCGGGATCCCAAAATCATCATCATCATCATCATCGGTGCCCTGGGTCTCAAACTATCTGAATGCCTCATCCTCAGCCTGAGTGTCTGGCACTGGATCTAGTATCGGTACTGGGTCCTCAGGGGCTGGACGATAGGATCCAAACTAGAGGCGTGAGGCCTCGAGGGTGCCCTGGAACTGAGGCGACCGGATCAGCTGCGCAAAGATGAAACATAGATAGTGCGCATATGGCAGCTATCGGCGAGCACAAAGACCATCTAACATCGTGTCCTCGATCTCACAGATAAGAAAATCAACCATGTCAAACTCTAAGTGTGAGATCAAGGCACCTAGGAGCCAGAGCTGAATGTGAGTGGTGGCCTCTCTATAACCCATCCTGGACAGCAGTGTTGAAAGGGAAATGTGCCCTTGGGCAATTTCTATAAGTATTTTAGTGATTAGATGCCCAACACATTATTTGAGTACTAATGTGCTAAATGTGTGAAAGGTGCAAATCAAAGTAAAAGGTACGTTTCTAGACTTAGTACACTGTTTTTGTGATCTAACATTGTCTGTCTAAGTGCTAGAAACAGTACCGAAAAGAGAGGAATCGAATCGCAAAAGACTTGGCTGTGGGCAGCCAAACTTCAGCTCAGACTGGTACACCGGACTGTCCGGTGGTGCACCGGACAGTGTCCGGTGCGCTAGGCTGAGCAACGGTGAAAAGGCCACTCTCGGGATTCGACGGCGGCATACGACTATAATTCACCGGACTGTCCGGTGAGTCAACCGCAGGGCACTCGTCTCTCTCGGGAAACGGAAAAAAGGCGACGTGGCTATAATTCACTGGACTGTCCGGTGGTGCACCGGACTGTCCGGTGAGCCAACTGTCGCCAGTGCCAACGGTCGGCCGCGAAATCTGCGGGCGACGTGTGGCAGCTCCAACGGTCGACAGGGTGCACCGGACTGTCCGGTGTGCACCGGACAGTGTCCGGTGCGCCAATGGGCTCGGAGGTGCAACGGTCGACTGCGCTCGATTTGGAAGGAAATCGAGCACCGGACAGGCTACAGTAGCTGTCCGGTGGCGCACGAGACTGTCCGGTGCACCACCCGACAGAAGGCAAGATTGGCCTTCCAAGTTGGTTTCCAACGGCTCCTAGCTGCCTTGGGGCTATAAAAGGGGCCCCTAGGCACATGGAGGAGTCACCCAAGCATTCACTAAGCATCCTAAGACTCCAAGACTCCAACTCCACGCATTTGATTTTCTGTGTTAGTGATTTGAGCTTCATTTGAGTTGTGAACTCCGTGTGTTGTGTTTAGAGCTCAAGTCGTGACTTGTGTGCGTGGTTGTGCTGCGAATTTGAGTCTTGTGTGTGTTCCTCTCCCAACCTTACTCTTGTGCATTCTTTGTGATTAATATTGTAAGGGCGAGAGGCTCCAACTTGTGGAGATTCCTCGCAAACGGGAAGAAGACTATAAGGAAGAAAGCCGTGGTATTCAAGTTGATCATTGGATCACTTGAAAGGGGTTGGGTAACCCTCGTCCATTGAGACGCCACAACGTGGAAGTAGGCAAGTGTTACTTGGCCGAACCACGGGATAAAAATCGCGTGTCTCTTGTGTTGCTTTCTCTGTGATTGTTTTGTTCACAAGAACTGCTCTCAAAGCTACTTAGTCGCACTAACTCTTTCATAACTAAGTTTTGTGGCTATTTAGTGTTTGATTTTAAAGGATCACCTATTCACCCCCCCTCTAGGTGCTCTCAAGTGTCCGTCTCATGACTTGATAGAGATACTTTGCTGCTGGAGTGAAATCTGCCGGAGAGCGTCGCGACCCATCTGTGAAAGGCGGTCTAAATAGGGCCATGACGTGAGCTGTGGCTGGAGCGACTCCACCGTGAGGGCGTCGAGGAGGATCGGATGTACCATAGCACAGACTGTGAAGATGAGTCGACGACTCTGGAAATCCAAACAGCTGGCGAATCTGGCTGGCATGTATAGTGACATCTTCTCGCTCGAAACGAAACCTCATCCACTGATGGTCTGGGTCTATCCACACTGAAGCATAGAATACTCTGACCCACTCCTCAACGTATCTGTCGCTCGTAGTCAGTAGAGTGAGAAGTCCAGGCAGATAGGAGAGGTGCACCTCGGAATCCGTAGGCTGCTAGCAGAAAGGTAGGTAGATCCAATAGCTGGTGCGCTCGCAGGGTGATTTGTGCTGACAACTGAGCTTGAAAGAATGATTCCTGAATCCTGGTACTAAACATATCTGCCGCTGCAGGGTCCCTCTGAGCTGGCAGCCAAGACTCCATGGGTACGTGTCTGAACCTACGTACCCGAGTTGTAGTGGCACGTTGAAGATCAATCAGACGAGGATCGACAGCTAACGGTCGCACCTCGGTCTCATCTTGCTCCTGGAAGTGGGCTGGTGGAATGGGTGGAGCGCAAACGGGAGCGGGAGGAGGAACAGTGGAAGCAGGAGTGGTGGAGGTGGTGGGTATGGCGGAAGAGGTGGATGGCTCTAGAGCGACTAGAGCTGGCGAAGTGGGAGGTGGAGTGGTAGTTGTGGCGGGTGTTGAGGGAGTGGAGGAGCGAGGTCGAGACGCGAGGCGACGAACCCTGTAGGCAATCTGATCTGACGAGATCTACAACTGGCCACCTCGCTCTGCCTGCTCTGTTGTTGCTGCCGCTGCAAGAGCTACTCGGGCTGCTCTATCCAGACGTCGCTTCTTGTGGCCTTCCTGCTGCTCTAAGTACACGGTCTCCCCTTGACCTTCCTGAAGGGGCGAGGAGGGTCCTCGTCGTCTCCTCTCCCTGGCGCTGACACATTCTTCGTGCGCACCATCCTGACCTGTGTGCTGCATAAGAGAGTGAAAAACTAAGCACGAGTAGATATCAGCTAAAGAGATCATAATCGAAGTGATAGGTACCTGGAAATCTCATGAGAGAGAGAATCCAGGCAGGACAGGAGATAGGCACATGGGTAGGCGAGATCACTGAAATGACAGAAGAGGTGAGAACGTATTAGTCACATAGTCATAAGTATATGAAATGTGAATAAATACATACACAGAGAGTTATGACACAAACTGAGTGATTTGGAGATACAGATGTCAAACGACGCGAAAACGACGTTTGAGCGAGGAATAGTGCCATAAGAGGTTTGAAATTGGAATTGAGGCATGAAATGACTTGGAATTGAGCCGATACTTCATTAGTAGGTATATATGAGTAAAAATGAGTGAAGTGTGCGCTTGGTTTTAATTTCGGAGAAGAAAGTGGATTTGGGGTACTCAGCTCGGAATTGATCGCTATAAATGAGAATTTGTGGAAAAACTGGTGTTGGGGATATTGGATTGGCGTGAAATTTGGTAAATATGTTACTTGAGGTGTCATGAAAGTGCCTAAAAAATTTGGGATCGATTTGAGCAAATTTGGCTGGTTTGGGCATTTCACCGAGCAAGTGGCGTGCAGGTTTTGACATTTGGGTGAAATGGCTATTTGGGGGTTTAACTCCTCCAGAAAGGAGATGGATACCTGCAAGGGGATACAAGGAGGCACTATGGCACACATTCATGCACATGGATTCATAAATTTTGCACCGAAATTGGATTATTGAATCAAGGGGTGGAGTTGGACCTTCACTGGTGGAGAGAGGAATAGAGAGGGGAGGAATTAGTGGGGGTGCTCACCAGAGAGGAGATCACGAGCAGGAGCACCACGTCGGAGCAGATCATTGACGATCGCCGGTGGCGAGGGGAGGATCACCGAGAGAGCAGAGAGAGCCAGAGAATAGAGAGCAGAGGGAGAAAAGAGGCGCCTGGCTCGGGCTCGGGCTAGGAAAGTTTTTTTTAAAACACATCATGGGAGCCCCGGACAGTCTACAGTGCCTGTCCGGTGCACACCGGACAGCGCACAGTAGCTATCCAGTGAAGCACCAGACAGCGCACAACAGAAAATGGATCTGCGCGTGCCCAGCCGATGCACCAGACAGTGCATAGTGCAGTGTCCGGTGAGCCTAGACAGAGGGGATTTTTGAAGTTTTTGAAATTTTTTATCTAATTTTGAACCAAACCAAATCCCAACTTATAAGCACACAAAAGAACACCTGTTGGGACATGTATTGGTACCCTCATATATTTTCTCATAATTTTCAAAATATTTTGCCATAGGCTAGATAGTTTTTAGAGAAAATAGCCAAATGGTGAGATTTGCATTGTGGCTTTGCACTATGGGTTTTCATGAACGATTTGAGTTTTGAATACTCCCCCTAAGTGCAGTACCACATGCATATCTCAAGAACTAACAATTGCATGGTAAATGAAATTTTAAGTACTAAAAAGCTTAAAACTAAGACTTGTCAAGTTTGAGCTCGAGTTAAGCTTTTTCACTCGCTTTGTTGGTGGTTATCATAACTAGGTTAGACAAGCCCTAGATGCAATACACGAAATTTAAATATGCAATGCAGGCTTGACAACACCATTTTGAGATTTTAAATGAAATTTCTGAGATCAAGAATGTTTAACTCATTCCTCAACATACAAAAGCAGGTTTTATCTAGTGGCTTTGTGAAAATGTCCGCTAATTGATCTTCCGATCTCACTCCTTCTAAAATAATGTCTCCTTTAGCAACATGATCTCTAAGGAAGTGATGACGGATATCAATGTGCTTGGTGCGGGAGTGTTGTATAGGATTATTAGCAATTTTAACAGCACTCTCATTGTTACACAACAAAGGTACCTTATATAGAACTACACCATAGTCTATAAGAGTTTGTTTCATATATAAAATCTATGTGCAACAAGCACCCGCGGCAATGTATTCCGCTTCGGCGATTGACAAGGCAACACTATTTTGCTTCTTAGATGTCTATGATACTAGTGATCTCCCAAGCAAATGGCACCCCCTGGAAGTACTTTTTCTATCAATTTTGCAGCCGACATAATCCGAATTGGAATAGCCAATTAAATCAAAAGTAGCTCCTTTGGGATACCAAAGGCCAACGCTTGGGGTGTGCTTAAGATACCTAAGAATTCTTTTAACAGCGCAAAGATGAGATTTCTTAGGATTTGATTGAAATCTAGCACACATACAGACACTAAACATAATATCACGCCTAGATGCGGTAAGATACAATAAACTACCAATCATGGAACGGTAGAAAGTTTGATCAACCGGGTTACCTCCCTCATCTAGGTTGAGATGTCCATTAGTTGGCATGGGTGCCTTGATTGGTGAAAGGATCACGATGCCCAAGAGGGGGGTGAATTGGGCTTTTCTAAAAATCAACACTAGTTAAACCCTAATCAAGAGCCCAACTTCACCCTAACAACTAGCACTAAGAGAATAATACTAGAAATACAACAATGCTAAGTCAATACTTCAAATACTTGCTAAACAAATACACAATGTAAAATGCTTGAATTAAGTGCAGAATGTAAAACAAGGTTTAGAAGACTCCTCCAATTTTTCCCGAGGTATCGAAGAGTCGGCACTCTCCACAAGTCCTCATTGGAGCACCCGCGCAAGGGTATCGCTCCCCCTTGGTCCTCGCAAGAACCAAGTGCTCACTATGAGATGATCCTTTGCCACTCCGGCGTGGTGGATCCCTCACGACCGCTTACAAACTTGAGTCGGGTCACCAACAAGATCTCCACGGTGATCACCAAGCTCCCAACGCCACCAAGCCGTCTAGGTGATGCCGATCACCAAGAGTAACAAGCCGTAGACTTTCGCTTGACCAAGAGAAGCCTAATGCAAGTGGTGTGTGCTCTAGGTGGCTCTCGCTAGCGCTAATGAGGACCAAATGCGGGATTAAGATTCTCTAATCTCCTCACTAGACTTGGTGCTTGCAATGCTCTACCAATGTGCAGGAATTAATGTGGGCAGCAAGACATTGAATATGGTGGGTGGAGGGGGTATAAATAGCCCTCACCCACCAACTAGCCGTTGCAAGCAGTGTTCTGCGCATGGGCGCACCAGACAGTCCGGTGCGCCAACGGTCGACTCCAACGGCTAGTTCTGACAGCTAGCCGTTGGGCTGATGGACAACCGGACAGTGAACAGCCACTGTCCGGTGCACACCGGATAGTCCGGTGCACTGTCCGGTGCGCTGTCCGGTGCGCCACTAAAATTCAATTCTGAAACTTGCGCTCTCGGGTTTCTACTCAGGGAAAACCCTTCCCTGGGCCATCCTGGCCCCACCTAGCAGAGGGCGCACCGGACAATCCGGTGCCCGAAGGCCAGAAACCCTTTTTCTTTTTTTTCAGCTGTTTTTCAAATCGGTTTTCGTTCTAACTTGTGAGTATGTTCTAGAGTGTAACCTAGCACTATATGTGAGTGTGAATATGCACCAACACTACACTAGAACTCTCTTTGTCAAACTACTCATCGACAACCCCTCTTTATAGTACGTCTAAAACAAAATAAAATACCTAACTAAATCACGAGTGTTCGCAACTCCTTGACACTCGGACTACGTAGACCTTCACTTTGTGTTTCATCGCTTTAGCCGTCGCTTCGAGTTCCTATCTCCGGGATTGTTTTCACCGTTGTAGTGCTTCTACCTGTAATGCGACCTAACTTACCATTTGTCTCTGCAAAACACACGTTAGTCACATATAACATTACGTTGTCATTAATCACTAAAACCAACTAGGGGCCTAGATGCTTTCAATTGGTTTGCACTTATCCATGTTGAATCTTTTCAACAAGTCTTTGGTATACTTCTCTTGTGAGAGGAAGTTACCATCTTTCATTTGCTTGACTTGAAAGCCGAGGAAGTACGTCAGCTCGCCAATCATAGACATCTCGAACTCCTTCGACATCAACTCACCAAATTCCTTGCAATGATAATCATTTGTCAAGCTAAAGATTATATCATCAACATAAACTTGACAAATGAAAATATCACCGTTATGTTTCTTTGTGAATAAGGTTGTGTCGACGGTCTCGATCTTGAAGCCCTTTTCAATGAGGAAGTCGCGAAGATGCTCATACCAAGCCCTTGGAGCTTGCTTTAACCCATATAGCGCCTTGGACAACCTATAAGCATGGTTAGGCTATCTAGGGTCTTCAAACCCGGGTGGTTGTTCAACATATACAAGTTCATTTATAAAGCCATTTAAAAATGCACTTTTTACATCCATTTGATAAAGCTTTATGTCATAGCATGATGCATATGCAAGTAGGATACAATGGCTTCAAGTCGAGCAACCGGTGCAAAGGTCTCTCCAAAATCTAAGCCTTCAACTTGAGAGAAGCCCTTTGCAACAAGTCTTGCCTTGTTCCGCACAATCACGCCTTGATCATCTTGTTTGTTTCTGAACACCCATTTTGTTCCAATGATCCTTGCATCTTGTGGAGGCTTCTCCAGGGTCCAAACTTGGTTGCGGGTGAAGTTGTTTAGTTCTTCATGCATGGCATTCACCCAGTCCGGATCCAGTAGCGCCTCATCTATACATGTAGGCTCAACACAAGAAACAAAAGAGTGATGTTCAATAAATGAAGTATGTTTATGTGAACGAGTGATAACCCCTTGTGAAGGACTCCTAATGATTTGATCTTGTGTGTGTGCTTGATGTAGTGATGAGTTTTTCGTGTCAACCACTTGGGAAGAAGGTCTTGGAGCATCAACATCTTTGGCTTGTACCCTCGCTTGTTCATGAGAGACAAATGTATCTTCATTTGCATGCCTCTCATTTTTTCATCGTCTTGTGGTACATTTGATGAAGAAGGTCTGTCAATGTTTTGCACCTCCTCTTCATCTTCTTTTGGTTTGATAGCTCCAATTGGCATGTTCTCCATGGCTTCCCTAAGTGGCTCATCACCTATATTATTAAGATTTTCAAGTGCTCCTTGGGAGCCATTAGTCTCATCAAACTCCACATCATATGTTTCTTCTACCACTGGCATATGTTTTTCTACCACGCCAGTGGCATGATTGAATACTCGATATGCTTTGGATTCTGATGAATAACCAAGTAGAAAACTAATATCACAACATCTTTGAAACTTCCCTAGGTGATGACGCTTCTTGTAGATGTAGCATTTGCATCCAAACACCCGAAAGAAGGAGACGTCTGGCTTTTTCCCATTTAGTAGTTCATAGGGAGTCTTCTCAAGTAGCCGGTGAGGAAATAGCCTGTTTGATGCATAACATGCAGTGTTGACAGCTTCAGCCCAAAACCTCTCTGGTGTGTTATACTCATCAATCATTGTCCTTGCAAGAGTGATCAAGGTCCTATTATTCCTTTCAACAACTCCATTTTGTTAAGGTGTATATGTTGCTGAAACTTCATGATTGATCCCAATCTCATCACAATATTCATGTATGTTGGTGTTATCAAATTCTTTTCCATTATCACTTCTAATCGTCTTGATCTTGCAATCAAATTCATTTTGAGCCTTCTTGGCAAACTTCTTGAATATAGATGCAACTTCAGATTTATCATGGAGAAAGAACACCCAAGTGTACCTTGAAAAGTCATCAACAATAACTAGACAGTAGAGGTTGCCACCAACACTAGCATAAGTTGTTGGTCCAAATAGATCCATGTGAAGCAGTTCCAATGGCCTTGATGTTGACATGAAAGCTTTTGTAGGATGTGCGTTAGCAACTTGCTTTCCAGCTTGACATGCACTACAAGGCTTGTCCTTTTCAAATAAAACATCCTTTATTCCTCTAACCATGTCCTTCTTTAGTACTTTCTTGAGTGTGCTCATTCCAACATGTGCAAGTCTTTTATGCCATAGCCATCCAAGTGATGCTTTGGTAAAGAGGCAAGTTCTTAAGTTTGCATCTTCAGAGGTGAAATCCACTAAGTAGAGATTGTTGTATCTAAATCCTTTGAACACCATTGACTCATCATCCATTTTTGACACAACAACCTCTGTAGGAGTGAATAAGCATTGAAGGCCAAGATCACAAAGTTGACCCACTGATAGTAAGTTGAAGCTCAAAGGTGCAACCAAGAGAACATTTGACATTGAGAAATCATTTGAAATAGCCGCCTTGCCAAGTCCTTGAACTTTTCTCTTTGAATTGTCCCCAAAAGTGATTTTGTCTTGTCCATCAACATTCTCATCAAGTGAGGTGAACATCCATGGGCAGTGGCGGAGCTCCGTAAAAATAACGCCTCGAGCCACTTTACAAATATAACGATGTACTACTCGTATTTTAATTTTTCGCACTTTAGGGGTAGTAACATTTAAAACAATCCAATGGAACTGTGGCAAATAGGGAAAAGGAATCAGACGTTCGAGAACAATTACTCACAATAGAGGAGAAGCACTCAGCACATAGCGCTTGCCGCTCAGGTGGTCGCTGCCCATTGGCCAGGGAGGCGTTCCGCCCTCGCCTATGAATAAAAAAAGAAAAGGAATCTGGTTGAGGAAATTGTATAGTTTGGGAGATGTAATGGCAGGGGTAGATTTGGGCGGTGGCGCGATGCTAGTGCAGGCCATGCGCGTCATTGCTACAGGGACGCTAGGGGCGAACTGGTGGAGGTGGAGGCCGGACTGATGGTGGCGGATGCCTGAGACAGAGCCCGCCCGACCGTCTCAGAGGTTGCTGCCTTGTGCTCTTGCCAAATTCATAGAGCCTGAAGGCGTGGAGAGCGATAGAGGACTGAATGGAGGCAGCCGTGCCGCTGGCAACATAGGAACCACAGCCGCGCAGGTTTGAGAAATAATTGAAAGAGTCTATGTTCTCGTGAATTGAGCGACTGAGGGAGGCTGCCAGCTCCAGGCTCAATCGATGCAAGCAGGAGGTCTTTTGGACCACATTTTTGGACAGAAATGTATTTTGGGCTAGATTTTTTTGGTTGAAAAAGATATATATATATATATATATATATATATATATATATGAGGATTTTTGGGTTGCGCCCCCTGTCCATGGGTTGCCAATAATATGTTGAGTGTCTCCACTGTCAATAACCCAATGACTCCCACTGGTCTTGTAGTTCACCTACATCAACAGACAAATCAAGCTTGAATTTTGAGGGCCCTATTTTGCATAGGACCAATGACTTTCTCAATCAAAGACTTTGCAACCAAATTTGTCTAGGTCTACTCTTGCTTGGTGGACCTAGGAATGTAACTTTGACTTTTCCATTTGCTACTTTTCTTAGAACATAATGGGCATTGAAAGCAAATGGTCTTGAGTGCTTTGGCAAGGGAGTTGGTGGTTTGGCTTTGCAGTTGTGGCAAAATGACCTTCTTTTCCACACTCAAAGCATTTGATAGGCTTATGAGTCTGCTTTGGCTTGTATTGATTTGTAGCTTTCTTTTGCACAAAAGAATTATATCCAATACCACTCTTGTTGTTTTTTATGACAGTGTTCATGAGCAATTCATTTTGGAGGTATTGGCCTTTATTGAACTTTTGCACACTTGTGGCAAGATGTTCATTTTCATTCTTAAGTTTCTTGACCTCATTTCTAAGCCTTTCATGCCAACTCATTGTTAAAGTCATTGCTCTATATGGCAACCTTTCCTCTAGTAGTTGCATCAGTCAAATATCTCTTCAATTTCTGGTTGTCTAATGTCAAGGCTTTAACTTTTTCAGTCAGTTCATCATGAAGACTAGTTTGATCATCTTGGCTCAAATCATCACATGAGGTTGCTACATCAATCTTAACAGCAGGGTTAATAGCCTCATGTGTTTTGCAAGATAAAAGTTCATTTGCAACAAGAAGATTATCATGATCAATTTTAATCTTTGTATAGTCTTCCTTAATTTTAACAAATCTATCTTTCAACTCCCTATTTGCTTCATTTAATTTGTCACACTTATCCTTAGCATCTTTTAGGGAGGTTTTAAGCTCACTTACAGTGGATGACATAGTTTTGTTTTCTTCTTTCATCTCATCACTAGCTTTTACAACTATGTCATATTTGGTAGTTAAAAATTCATTTTCATCTTTCAACTTATCACATTTAGCCTTTGACTTCCTAATGATTTGAGTGTATTCCTTAAGCAAGTCGGCTAATTCATCATAGGAAGGTGAAGCAAATTCATCATCACTGTCACTATCACTATCATCAATAATATCATTATCAATTTGTACCTTCCGTTCACCTCTAGCCATGAGACATAGGTGAGAAGTCGATAAGGGTGATGGTGGTGGTGAAGAGAAGTCCCCAGCGATAGCGGCAACTTTTTCATCATTTTCTTCTTCACTTGAAGAAGACTCGCTTGAGGACTCAATGTCAATGAGCCAGTCACCAACAATGTATGCCTTTCCATTTTTCTTCTTATGGAACCTTTTGTGCTTCCCATCCTTCCCCTTGAAGAATTTCTTTTCCTTTTTCTAGTCATCACTGTCATCATCTTTCTTGCCCTTGAACTTGTTCTTCTTGGGCTTATTGCACTGATGAGCAAGATGACCAAGCTCTCCACAATTGTAGCAGTCCATTTCAGAGATGGGCTTTCTTCTACTGGAGAAGAATTTCTTCTTTCTTGAGTCAAACTTGATGCCTTCTCTGTTGAGCTTCTTTAACATCTTGGTGGTCTTCCTCACCATCAAAGCAATGTTAGCATCAAGATCATCATCACTTGAGAATTCCTCCTCAATTTGCACTTTAGCTTTTGCTTTCTTTTTTTTATTGGCTTTGAGAGCCAAATCTTTTCTCTTGGAAGATGACTCATCCTTGTCATTTATGTGCATGTACATTTCATGAGTATTGATCTTTCCCAATATTTATGTAGGAGTAGCAACTGAAAGATCCATCTGATGTAGCATTGTGACAATGTGTCCATATTTGTCAATTGGAAGGATACTGAGAATCTTCCTCACAACATCCGGTTGTGAAATTTGTGTGAGCCCCAAACCATTTACTTCCTCTACAAGAATATTAAGACATGAGTACATAGCATTGGCATTTTCATTTGCAAGCATCTCAAAAGAATTTAACTTTCTCATAGCAATATGATATCTCTCCTCACGCTCACTTCTAGTCCCTTCATGTAGAGCACATATATCCATCCACAAATCATGAGCATTTCTATGGTTTCTAACTCTATTAAAGACATCTTTGCAAAGGCCTCTAAAAAGAGTGTTTTTGGCCTTACCATTCCATTTCTTATAGTTAAACTCTTCTCCTACAAGATTTGCGGGATCTCTAGGTTCGAGGAACCCTTGTGTAGCGGCTTTGTAGACACCAATGTCTATAGCCTCTAAGTAAGCTTCCATACGAATTTTCCAATATGGAAAATCGTCACCATCAAAAATAGGAGGAGGTCCATCCCCGCCGGACATCGCTACTCTAGCGGTTAAGCTAATCTAAGAGCAACAAGGCTCTGATACTAATTAAAAGGATCACGATGCCCAAGAGGGGGGTGAATTGGGCTTTTCTAAAATCAACAATAATTAAACCCTAAGCAAGAGCCCAACTTCACCCCAACAACTAGCAATAAGATAATACTACTAGAAATACAATAATACTAAGACAATGCTTCAACTACTTGATAAACAAATACACAAGGTAAAATGCTTGAATTAAGTGCGGAATGTAAAGCAAAGTTTAGAAGACTCCTCTAATTTTTTCCCAAGGTATCGAAGAGTCGGCACTCTCCCCTAGTCCTCGTTGGAGCACCCGCGCAAGGGTATCGCTCCCCCTTGGTCCTCGCAAGAACCAAGTGCTCACTATGAGATGATCCTTTGCCACTCCAGCGCGGTGGATCTCTCACGACCGCTTACAATCTCGAGTCGGGTCACCAACAAGTCCTCCAAGGTGATCACCGTGCTCACAATGTCACCAAGCCGTCTAGGTGATGCTGATCACCAAGAGTAACAAGCCGTAGACTTTCACTTGACCAAGATCGATTTTTTGCATTTTGGCCTTTTTTTGGAAAAAAACTCACGTTTGGACCCTACGAAAATTTAATGTCATTTTTGGACCCTTTGCTCGGCGCAATAGGCTATGGCACCGAGGTACCTGCTGCGCTGGCATAACCCGGACGTCGGTGCCACGACGTGGCACCGAGCTCGGTGCCATAGATCTTGGCGCCGAGCTCGGTTGTACCTCCGGGACCCAATTGTTCAGGAGCCAACAATCCAAGTACAGGATAATAAATATTGTCATTGCAGCGTGGCGTGGACCAACGCGTCACCGCGCCTGTACTTACACAGGGCGATCTTGCTGATCAGGGTCTCGTCCAGCCCCGTCGACAGCGAGATGTTCCACGACTCTTGGCTCCTGGACTGTCCCTGGCTTCCGAAGTTGTGAAAATTTCCATTCTTTTTGGTCAACTAGTAAAAATATTTATTATATTGTAGCACAGCCAATGACAATGCTCGTAGACTGGTAGTGCTACTGTTTCCCCTCCAACGAAAAGGACTGCACTGTACCATAAACCTTGAAGTCTTCCTTAGCAATCGAGTTTTTCTCTCTTCAAGTGAAGTGATTAAAGATAATGATTACTTGCACTATTTCAACAGCTTTCTTTGAACTTACTTCTCTCTTTATGAACTAATCTTGTTACAGTGTCAACATAAATCTTAATAGCTTGCACTGGTATGAAAGCAACCAGCCATGTGCAAGAACAGTTCAAACCTACACGGTTACACCTCCTGGATTGTTCATTGGTCGTGCTACAATATAATAAATATTGTCATCAGTTGCGCCCCAATTGTTCAAAGTCGGAAGTCACCCTCCACTTGTTGTTCTCTACTTGCTCCACGGAGGGGTCAGGCTGCTGGACTGATCTGACGCGTGCGCGCATCCAATCCACCGCGCAGCGCCGCCATAGTCCCTGCTCTGCTCTCGCGACTCGTGTAGCCAAGCCATGCGGTTACAACCGAGCTCGGCGTCAAGATCTGTGGCGCCGAGCTCGGTGCCACGTCGGCGCCACGACGTCCGGGCTGTGCCAGCGTAGTAGGTACCTCGGCGCCATAGCCTATGGCACCGAGTTACCTCGACGCCATAGGCTATGGCACCGAGCAAAGGGTCCAAAATGACATTAAATTTTTGTAGGGTCCAAACGTGATTTTTTTCCGAAAAAGGGCCAAAATGCAAAAAAGTCGGTGACCAAGAGAAGCCTAATGCATGTGGTGTGTGCTCTAGATGGCTCTCGCTAGCACTAATAAGGTACAAATGCGGGATTAAGATTCTCTAATCACCTCACTATGCTTTGTGGTGCTTGCAATGCTCTAGCAACGTATGAGAGTAAATGTGGGCAGTAAGACATTCAATATGGTGGGTGGAGGGGGTATAAATAGCCCTCACCCACCAACTAGCTGTTACCAACCCTGGCTACACATGGGTGCACTGGACAGTCTGGTGTGCCACCGTTGCGCCAACGGTCACTTCCAACAGCTAGTTCTGACAGCTAGCCGTTGGGTAGTCACTGTCCGGTGCACACCGGACAGTCCGGTGTGCCCGCTATAATTCAATTTTCTGAACTCTTCGCTCTCGGGTTTTTGTAGGAGAAGAGGCACTTCCCCGGGCCAGCCTGTCCCCACTGTCAGAGGGCGCACTGGACAGTCCGGTGCCCCAAAGACAGAAACCCTTGTTTTCTTTTTCCTTTTGATTTTTGAATCAGTTTTCATTCTAACTCGTGAGTGTATTCTAGAGTGACACCTAGCACTATATGTGAGTGTGAATATGCACCAACACTACACTAGAACTCTCTTGGTCAAACTACTCATCGACAACCCCTCTTTATAGTACGGCTAAAACAAAATAAAAGACCTAACTCTATACCGAGTGTCCGCATCTCCTTAACACTCGGAATACGAAGACCTTCATCTTTTGTTTCGTCGTTTTAGCCATCGCTTCAAGTTCTTATCTTAGGGATTGTTTTCACTGTTGTAGTATATCTTTCTGTAATGCGACCTAACTTACCATTTGTCTCTGCAAAACACACATTAGTCACATATAATATTACATTGTCATTAATCACTAAAACCAACCAGAGGCCTAGATGCTTTTGGCGAGGATGTGAGAGAATAAAAGTACAATCCAGCGTGAACAGTACGGAGGTACTGTTCATCTATTTATAGGCACGGGACGCAACTCAGGTGAGATTACATACATGTCCTTGGACATTAGTCTACAAGCAACTTAAACTAAGAAGGTCTAACTAGTCCTTTTTCCTTCTTTGCTTGGTCTAGGCCGAAGCTATCGAGCTTCGGCATTCCGCATTATTGCTTCTATGCAGAGTCTTCGTCTTAATGACCTTCGGCAGAGAAGAAGGCCCCCCAATAGTAGCCCCTTCACGGTGCTAGATCGTTTTTCCAAAACAAGCTCGGTCCGTGAAAAACACAAAGGCTTTGGAATGCCGAAGGTCCAAAAAACACCTTCCTTGAGCTTGTTATCGAAAAACTATTAAAATATTATGAGCGTTGAGTGGTCCACTGCTCAGTTAGTGTAGGCGGTCTGGCGGTTCGCCTTCTTCCCTACAACACTATATAAGCAAATAGGTTGGTGAGGAGTTACCACAACATTCATTGCCATTGCACTGTTGTACTGTTAAAAATTTTAACCAAAGCCGAAGCTTTCCAGACTGCTCTTTGCAGACACTCTTTCGTCTTTCGAAGTCAGCTTTGTCTTAAGGAACTGCAATACTTGAGATGACTCGAGTAAGGTCCACTTCTAGGGTGTCGCGTGAGGGAGATGATGCTGAAATGACAGAGATAGCGCCAATATCAGAAATGATGAGGCGATCGGGTTTAGTATTGCCGGAAGAAGCTACTACCGAAGGTGACATTGCCAAAGTTGAGCAAACTATAGCTGAGGATGGGAGTGATGATGAGTTTGAGGAAGACAACAGTATTTTGAGCCCGTCGAAACCGAGCCATATTGAGTTTGTAAAACCTACAGTGTCAGTGGAGGACCTGGTTATGATGAAGAAGCTGGGCTATTTTAGGGAGGCTGAAAGTAAACTTATTCGTTTTGCTGGCAATGAAGTGGTTCCGGAGCTGAATGAGGATGAAGTTGTTGTTTTTAAAAGCTTCTTCAGGGCTGGGATTTGGTTCCCTCTATATGATATGATAGGAGAGGTTTTAAAGAAGTTTGATATATACCTTCATCAGCTGACGCCAAATACCATTGTCAGGCTAAGTGTGTACATATGGGCTCTCCATAGCAGGGCATGAGTGCTAATGCCGAAGGTTTCTGTCGAGTGCACGAGTTGCACTATCAGACGAAGGCCAGAGCGGAAGGCCTTCACAAAAACTTTGGATGCTATAATTTTGCGTACCGAAAGGACACCAAGGCCCTGGTAATCGACTACTGCACCAAGTGGCCGACCGGGTGGACAAATGAGTGGTTCTATGTAAAAGCTGACGAGAAGAAGAGAGAAAAATTGATGACCATGGTTACGAGTCCTATGAGATTAAGCTTCAGAATGACAAGGCCATTGTGCCATATGCAACTCAGCTCCCCGTGCCATTTGGCCGAGGTTGAATTCAGAGTGGTGGCTGCCGAAATCAGAACTAGGGATTTGGTATAGGAATACCTGGCAAACAAGACTTTTTCGACCTCCAGTGGTTGGGGGATGCCGAAGAAGAAAGAAGGGGGAAAGAAGTATGAACTTGTTTGGCTCCCCTACCGTTTCAAATTTGAGAAGCAATTCAAGAAACCGTGCACTGAATGGCTAGAGATGATCGAAACTATGTGCAACGAGATTCTTGGCAATTACACGAAAAAATAGGATCAATTAATGGTTGTTGCCTTCGACATCCGACCGAAACAAAGGCTAAATCGAGTAATGGATGCGCTAAACTTTGAGTATCCAGATTATGAAAGACTTGACAAAGGAGCTGAGGGAGCAAAGAGAAAAAGAGTTGTCAGCATTCTGAGCAGAGAAGCTGCCCGGTCCGTGAAGGCAGACGAAAAGGCTCTAAAGAAGGCGAAAGTAGCGCTAGAGCCGAAGGCGCAAGCCCCTAAGAAAAGGAAACTTGATGGGATACCTTCTGCGAAACCGAAGGTAGATGAAGCCAAAGGAAACCTTGAGCCCTTCATCGCCCACTACTGTCGAGGTGGCAGAGATTTTGAAGGTAATGTCTGAATCCCCACCATTCAAGCTAATAAGTCCTCTGAGATCAGAACTGACCAACCTTTTACAGAAGATGAAGGTGCCTTCGGCTACGGAGGAGAAGGTTGGAGGGCAAAAGAAACGGCGGATTGTGAATGTGATGCAAGCAATTGAGCAAACACCGCCTTCAGCTTTCGCGGTAAAAGCAGCAATTCTTGCATATACTGAAGATGCTGGCGGAGCCAAAGCTGAAGAATTCGTAGCCACAATGTTAGAAATTGACAAGCTTATATCAAATGTGGTTACGAAGAAGACAGGTGTGGCTGCAGAGGAAAGCATGCCCGCAGTGCCTGATAGAGGGAAGAAAATTGTTGATACTCCTTCGAAATAGAAAGATTTTGACCTTCGGCACCTGGGTGGCCAGGAACTTTCTGAGGAAGATAAAATAGAGCTGAAAGGATTTGCTATGTCTTGTGGTTACCAACCGGGGTCCATGCTCTTCGGTGGGGTCAATGAAGAAATCTTGGGATGCATTCGCGACCACGCTGGGGCGAAGATTGTAGGCCCCTATCCAAGAGTGTTGGATTCTCGAAGTTGGAGACTGACATTAGTTGTTACAGGCGACAACATATTGTTAGTAGTTTGTTTTATTCCAATTTCAAGGTGAGGCTTTTCTCTAAACTTGTTTTTAATATTACCTTCATAGTGGTTTGAATATTCTAATTTAACTTGTTTTGCAGAGTATGTTATTAAGCAAGGCCCTGAAAATGCAGCAGGATACTGAAGATTGAAGAAACGAAGTTACTATTGAAGGCTTAGAAGATAAAATTAAGAAACTTGAAGATTCTTTGAAAGAAAAGACATCCTGCTGCAATCAGCCGAAGGCTCCCTCGCAGAAGCACGGTCTCGGAATGATAAGTTGAGCAGAGAGCTAGATGAAGCTCAAGTAACCTTGAACGAAAAGTTAGAGCGCTTCGACTACGAAACGAAGGAACTTAAAGCAAAGGTCGAAGCCAAAGCTGAAAGGAATGAGAAGCTAAGTGAAACTATTAAAAATCTTCAGGACATATGCTCCGGCTTTGCCGCCCGATGCATTAATCGATTGAAGGAGATATTTAACTCAGTCGGAGCCACTTCTGAAGAAGTCACCCTTTCTACCAAAGACATCCCTGGGGCCTTCGATCATATCGAGAATGAAGTTGAGGCCCAAGATGAAGTTATAACTGGACATGGAGATTTATGTGCTATAGTTGCTTCACGCGGCACAGCTGCAGCATTCATAAAGGCTGGGTGCAATCATGCAATGATCATCAACAAGCCAAACTTCAATCTGTCATCATCGGATTTGGTTGACGTTCCTTCCGAGGCCCGAAGTATAGGAAATAGATTTATTACCCAGATTTGGGCAAAGGGCGGGCGTGAATTGGCCGGGGATGAAGCACGAAAGGTGCTTAACTCAGTATGAAGCTTTACCTTTGTCTTTTTACCATGATTTTTCCTTATGAAATTTTTGATTACCTTATACCTTGTTTTTCTGCAGGATGATGGCACCGAAGGTCGCTAAACTGAAGCTTGTTCTGACATACTGAAGACTCTAGAATCTCCTTTTGTATTTATCTGTAGAAATACTTAGGAACTCTTTGTATCATATGGCAAAAAATTGTAATTGACAGTTGAACAAAATATTGTACATATTTGTTAATACCTTGTAATACCATTTTTACCTTTCCCTCATGTGTGAATTGCTTTGTTGTGCACGAAACCAATGCTTGTAATCTTTTGAGCCGAAGGCGAAAAACACCTTCCCTTCTTTTTGTTCGCATCAAAGCATTTTCATTGAAAACGAAGCATCTTCGTATGCAACGAAGCATTTTCTCTTCAAGGACAGGCATTTCCTGTTTTTCCTGTTAATGCCTATGCTTTATGCCTGTTGGAACTTGCGTTCCTGGGCAGGTTGATTCCAACAGGGGAGTGAGAGGGATGTGAACACGGTTTAACTTGACGTGGCAATTTCTCTGTTAATCCAGCCTCTCAAGGGCACTGTACGGGGGTATTTATAGGTGCCTGAGTGCCCAACGTCTCAATATAAGGACGCATGTGCCCTCAGGCACCTAGTCTATCCCTGGAATATTCCTGTAAAGGAGGGTTACAGACTGTCATTACAGAAAAGCTATTACAAATCGGGCTCGTAACACACTTATCCGAGCGGGGCCCGTTACAATGGGCCGAATCCCACATGGGCCTCCAGGTGGAGTAGGGACGTGGGACGGGGCGACATCGCCGTAGGCCTTCATCTTGTAGTGTAGATGACAAAGGGTGGAACTCGCCGGTCATTCCGCTTCCTGTCGGCGCAGCGAGATAGACGAAGGCTGGAGTGGTGGGTAGCGTTTTCGCCTTCGCTCCAACAGTCGGCGCAGCGAAATAGACGAAGGCTGGAGCGGAGGGTAGCGTCTTCGCCTTCGCCCCAACATTTGCCCTCCGAGGGACCAGTTCGACTAAGTCATCTGGTGCCGAAGACGTCGCTAGATGGTGGAGACGCTGCCCTCACTCGAAATGGTTCCGCGGGGGTTTTTGATGTGACCGTTGATGGACGCGGCACTTGTCACACCCGGTTTTGGAAGGTAAACCGAATGCGAACCATGTACGTGCCAGGATCAGAAATTCACGTACACGGCGATTACATAAATGACTCATCATAGCACAATGCTTCAAATAACAATAAAGATAAGTAATAATATGAAAGACTAGAGTCATTTACATAATATAATCAAAGTACACAGAACAGAAACGTAGCCAACGTAAATAAACCCACCACAGGCAGCTGACTGGGGGAGGTCGCTAGCCTAATCCTCGAACTCGTCGAAGTCCTGGAACTCCTGGAGATTCGCCTCGACGCCTTCTTCTTTACCTGAGCATAGATTGCATCAAAGGCAACCTGGTGTTTTGTTAAAGCAAGGGTGAGTACACATCAACGTACTCAGCAAATGTCCCGTTTGGCTGTAGTGGACTAGCTTTATTTGGGGTTAAGGTCAAGCAGTTGCTTTTAGTTGGTCAGGTTATTATTATTAATTGAGAGTCGGGTTTTAACATTAACCCAAGTTATTAACCCAAAGTACCCTTTCCAAACGAAAAGAAAACCACTTACCATTACCATAGTCATAACCATCATCCTTGTCACCACCTGTAAACCAACCATCTCTGATCAAGTATCTCTAATCAAAGAGGATCCCAAGACCGCTCATAACCGTGAGCACGGCTGATATATCAGTTTCTAACCCTCTGCACAGGTCGCACACTTTACCCACGAGTCATGATTCCCTTTCTGCCCGGGGAGAGCTAATCCCCATTGACCACTACCTAGGTGGCCCGGCAGGGTATCACTACGTAGCCTTTACAAAGATTTCCCAGAGGTCATAGCTGCCCGTTAGGTTTCTCCAGTTTGATAAACACAGTACATCTCCCCAAAGGAAGGGTGACTAACAAAACCAAATCAAGAACCTCTACAACCAGCCTCGGCAGAGCAAGTACTGTGCCCGGACCCCATTGACGGCCCTTCGGTGAAGCCAACTACTCCTCTGGTTCCTCTAATTAATCAGCTAAGGGCGTCCCATTCCACCCTCATGGTTGCACTGTTATCCCGGGTTGTCACTCCCCAAACAGGTCCTTATGGAGAGGCACTCAGGAAACAGCCTGAGCCCCCTAAAGTATCACAGGAACATCATCGGGATAACATCATAGTATCATAAGTATTCACATCATGTTCATTGATTAAAGTAAAGCAATAGCATAATGCTAACCATGATAACCCAAAAGGTAAACAAGGATAAGGTAAATAGAAAGCTAGTCAATCCTTAGGTTTCAATTAAGTAATGCGGGACAGTGCATTAAAAGTGAATGGGACATAATGGGTCAGAGGACACTTGCCTTCACCAAATAGATGCTCAGGGTCTTTAGCCTCGTAGAACTCGAAGAGTTCGATCACTTGGTCGCCAAAGCTTGACCGTCGATTCCTCGAAGCTCAAAAATGGATCGCAGTCTATTCGCGACGCGAAGCGAAGACGAACAAGCACCAGCAAACAAACATATACATATGCATAAGAACGTTACACCATACAAAGGAAACATAATCAAAACATGCAATACTAAATAGAGTGCGTTACTACAGTCACGCGAGGAAAAAGAAACGCGACGGTCGAGGCTACGGTCGAGAAGTTATCGCGTCCATACTAAACGAGTATTAATCATAACATTTAGTTTGATCTAATTATATTAATCAATATTTATTAAAATAAAACTAGAGCTGTTGCACAATTTTAATTCGCTGACCACACTAACGATTCTTAGTTAAATAAGTAATTTAAATAACAACAGCGACTCTAAGCAGAACGAATTAGCGGAGCGAGACGAAACACGTAATGTGTGAAACATCACGACAGCGTGCAAACGACGCGCGGACACGCGCGACATAGCACGCCGACGATACACGAGACAGCACGCGCAACAGGTGTGAACGAAGCGTGAACCAGCACGCCGCCATGTGCTGAACAACACGCTCGATAGGCGAGAAAGCTAAATCGGTGACGTGTTTATACTAAACAAGTCTTAATTAGAATATTAGTTCGACATAATTATAATTACATGAATTGACATTATCATATCAAATATAAATTAAAACTAATATTTAGCTTTGACTAACTTACTATTTTACTAGTGGACGATTAAACAAATAGTTAACTAATTGACTTTAGTGATTAAAATCGAACGACTTTAATATTGCGCGCGGGCAGCGCGCGACATGCGAAACAACACGTGCGACAACACGAGAGTAACGAATGAAGTATTACACACGAACAACAAGGCGACGGCGAGCGTCACACGTGTGAACAGCGTGTAGACAGTGCGACGACGCGCACGACTCACAAGAGTCGCTAATAGACATCGTGTTCATACTAAACACTAAATAAGTGTTAAATACCACATCTAAGTTGTTAAGATCACATTATCACATATTTACAATCGCTTAGCTAAAATCATAATTTTAATCCAATTGAGTACTCAGTTTACTGATCGACAATCGAATAGAAAATTAATTAGCGCAGGGGAATAGACGAGGTAGACGGGGGTAGATGGGAGTCGTTTAGGGGTAGACGAACGTCGTCAAAACTCCGACAACACCCAATTCACACGCAGTTGCACAAGCACGATGACCGGTTTCGGGACTTGTCAGCGTTCCGAGACCGGGGGGTCCCTGGGCCGACGAGTGAATGTCACCGCGTGCCCCAGCCCAGATGGGTCGAGCGCGAGGGCGAGCGCGAGGGGGGGAGAGCGAGGCGGCCGGAGACCAGCGTGAGAGAGGTGGGAATCCCGCGGCCTTTGTGTTCGTCCCGTGCCCAGGTCGGGTGCACTTGCAGTAGGGGGTTACAAGCGTCCACGCGGGAGAGGGAGCGAGCGGCTCCAAGCGAGCGCCTGTTCTCGTCCTCGTCCCCGCGCGGCCAACCCTCTCTAAGAGGGCCCTGGTCCTCCCTTTTATAGGCGTAAGGAGAGGATCTAGGTGTACAATGGGGGGTGTAGCAGAGTGATATGTGTCAAGCGGAGGTGAGCTAGCGCCCTAGGTACATGCCGTTGTGGCAGCCGGAGAGATCTTGGCACCCAGCTGGTGTGATGTCGTGGCCGTCGGAGGAGCGATGGAGCTTGGCGGAGGGACAGCTGTCGGAGCGGTTGAGTCCTTGCTGACATCCTCTTGCTTCCGTAAGGGGGCTGAGAGCCGCCGTCGTCACAGAGCATGCGGGGCGCCATCATTGCCTATCTGGCGGAGCGAGCCAGATAGGACGCCGGTCTTGTTCTCTGCGGCCCGAGTCAGCTCGGGGTAGGGTGATGATGGCGCCTCCTGTTGACGTGGCTGGTCTGCGCCCTAGGTTGGGCGATGTGGAAGCTCCTCCGAAGCCGAGGTCGAGTCCGAGCCCCCGGGTCGGGCGAGGCGGAGATTGCCGGCTGGTGCCGGGGCGGAGTCCGAGCCCTGGGGTCGGGCGAAGCGGAGTTCGTCGTCTTCTGGGGCCGAGCCCAAGTCCGAGCCCTGGGTCGGGCGAGGCGAAGGTCGTCGTCTTCTGGGGCCGAGCCCAAGTCCGAGCCCTGGGTCGGGCGGAGTTCGCCGTCTTCCGGGACTTAGCCCGAGTCCGAGCCCTGGGTCGGGCGGAGTTCGCCGTCTTCCGGGACTTAGCCCGAGTCCGAGCCTTGGGTCGGGCGGAGCGGAGTTCGCCGTCTTCCGGGACTTAGCCCGAGTCTGAGCCCTGGGTCGGGTGAAGTTCGCCGTCTTCCAGGACTTAGCCCGAGTCCGAGCCCTGGGTCGGGCGAAGCGAAGCTTCCTATGGTGCCTCCGGCAGGGCCTGACTGCCTATCAATCTTACTCTGTCAAGTGGCACTGCAGTCGGAGTGGCGCAGGCGGCGCTGTCCTTCTGTCAGGCCGGTCAGTGGAGCGGCGAAGTGACGGCGGTCACTTCGGCTCTGCCGGCTGGGGGGCGCGCGTCAGGATAAGGGTGTCAGGCCACCTTTGCATTAAATGCTCCTGCGACTTGGTTGGTCGGTGCGGCGATTTGGTCAGGGTTGCTTCTTAGCGAAGGCAGGGCCTCGGGCGAGCCGGGAATATGTTCGCCGCTGAAGGGGGGCCTCGGGCGAGACGGAAATCCTCCGGGGTCGGCTGCCCTTGTCCGAGGCTAGGCTCGGGCGAGGCGTGATCGTGTCCCTCGAATGGACTGATCCCTGACTTAATCGCACCCATCAGGCCTTTGCAGCTCTGTGCTGATGGGGGTTACCAGCTGAGAATTAGGAGCCTTGAGGGTACCCCTAATTATGGTCCCCGACAGTAGCCCCCGAGCCTCGAAGGGAGTGTTTGCACTCGCTTGGAGGCTTTCGTCGCACTTTTTTGCAAGGGGACCAGCCTTTCTCGGTTGCGTTTTGTTCCGGTGGGTGCGCGCGAGCGCACCCGCCGGGTGTAGCCCTGGAGGCCTCGGAGGAGTGGTTTCACTCCTTCGAGGTCTTACTGCCTCACGTAGTGCTTCGGCTGGTCTGGTCGTTCCCTCATGCGAGCTGGCCGTAGCCCAGGTGTACGGTCGGGTCCCAAGTTCTCGGGCTAGTATGTTGACGCTGTCAACGGTTCGGCCGGAGCCCTCGGGCGGTCAGGGGTAGACTCGGCTTTTTTACATACGCCCCTGCGTCGCCTTTCTGCAAGGAGGAGGGGGGGGGAAAGCGCCATGCTGCCCTCGATGGGCGCCGAACATGGTGTCTCCGATGAGCTGCAAGCGGGTAATCCGAGTGGACGTCCGTGCCCCGTTCGTTAGGGGTCGGTGTAACGCCCTGAATTTGGAGGTAAAATTTTTTCTTCTTTTCTCTCACCAAATTCAGGCGTTACTCTTTCTTTTTTCCCTTTTCTTCTCGCTAAGCCTTGATCTTTTCCAAAGTCGCAGCGGGTTTTGGCTTTAGACCTCGTGTAAAGCAAAACCTTAAAATACTTTATTTCGTGTGATGCACCATGCCGAACCATGCATACTTTTTGATTGATTAAAAATGTGAATGCTTTCATCTAGAAGAAATTAGAAATCAGAAAAAGGAAAAGCCTTTTCTTTTTTTTATTTCTTTTCTCTTCCCCCCTTCGGCCGGCCCAGCTGGCGGCCCAGCCGCCCCCCTCCCCCCTTCCCGCGTGGGCCCCGCGCCGGCCCAGCCGCGCGCCCCCTCTCCCCCCCTTTGGGCCCAGTCGGCCCAGCCGTCCCCCCTCTCTTTTTTTTCTTTTTCCAAAAATCCCTTCCCTCTCCCTCTCTCTCTCTCTCCTTCACCCTCTCCCTAACCCTAGCGCCGCCGCTGCCCTCCCCTAACCCTAGCGCCGCCGCCGCCGCTCCCTTCCCTGTGCCCCGCCGCGCCGCCCTCCTCCGCCGTGGTGAGACTCCCCCCTCCTCCCTTCTCCTTTCCCCCTCTCCCTCCTTCTTCCCCGCGTCCGGCTCGACCGCCCGGCCCCTGCTCGGTCGCCCCCGCCCGGCCCCTGCTCGGCCGCCCCCCGGCTCAACCGACCGCCCCGTGCCCCGGCTCGGCCGACCCCGGCCCGACCGCCCCCGCTCTCGGCCTCGGCCGTGCCCCCGCCCTGCCCGTGCTTCGCCCCGCCGTGCCTTGCTCGCGTCGCGTCGGCCCTCAGCGTGGCCTCGAGCTCGGCCATCGCACGGCCCCGACGCGTGCGCGACTCGTTCGCGGCACGTTAAGTGTGGTTTTGCGCGTGCGCGTGCTCGCGCAGCGTTCTGGCGTAGCTCGTCGTGCTCGCGACGCGACACATAGCTCCCTGTTGCGCTCGCGACACGATCGTCTACCCCCTAGCCCCGTCTACCCCCCCCCCGTATCCTATATGCGCTAATCACGTTGTTTATATTAATAAGATAGGAGTCCCAATTTGGAAATTGGTTACGTTAGTTAATTTGTATAGCTAATCGTCTATCTTATTCAATGTTAATCTACTAAAAGTGGTCACGTTTACATTAGTGCATGTAGCTAATTCTTTTGTTAGAACCAATTGGAACTAGAACACGTGACGTCTAGTTATTCACCAACCCGTAGTGCGTCTCGGGCATGAGCTTTAACTCTCGCGAGACCTTTTCTCATTTCTTTCTAACCATGGTAAACTCATTATTGTATGTGGTATTCTATGCATGTTTAATCTACTTGTTCTCTTGTATGGTGTATTGTTGGTTTCCTAATTTCAATGGATGGATGTATGTATGCTTGCAATCGCTTAGAGAACGATCCGGTTGGAGAGCCCGAAGAACTCGCAGGAGAAGCCCCTGAGCAGCAGTCGGTTGGTGGAGGCAAGTGTCCTTTGACCTATCTCTGTCCTATTCATTCTTTAATTCACCTCCCGCATTACACATTTATACTTAAGGATTGACTAGCTTTTGTTATCCATGTCCTTGTTTACCTATTTGGGTCGGATTATTATTATTTAGCTCTATGCTATTGCTCAAACTCTAATCAATGAACATGATGAGATTATATATGATACGTTGTTTTCCCTTCTCTTATTATGATGTTGTACTTGTGGCCTTTAAGGGGGCTCGAGCGGTTTCTCGAGTGCCTCTCCGTAAGGACCTGTTCTATGGATGACCGCCCGGGAAAACAGTGCAACCATGAGGGTGGAGTGGGACGCCCTTAGCTGAATAATTAGAGGAACCGGGGTGTAGTTCGCTTAGCCGTTGTGCCGTCAATGGGGCTCGGTGTATGCGGCTCGCTCTGCCAAGGTTGATTTGTCCCTTGGGGAGGAGTGCGGTACATTTAGGAAACCTAACGGGCGGCTACAGCCTCGGGGAATCTTTGTAAAGGCTACGTAGTGATGTCCTGCTGGACCACCTAGGTAGTGGTCAATGGGGAGTAGCTCTCTCCAGGCAGAAAGGGAATCACGGCTTGTGGGTAAAGTGCACAACCTCTGCAGAGTGTTTGAAAACTGATATATCAGCCGTGCTCGCGGTTATGAGCGGCCAAGGGAGCTCCAGTGATTAGTGGTACTTGATCAGAGACATTTTGGTTTACAGGTGGCTATGAGATCGATGGTTTTGGTTATGTCTATGGTGCTGGTAAGTGGTATTCTTTCTGTTTGGAAAGGGTACATCGGGCTAATAACTTGGGTTAATGCTAAAACCTGGCTTCCTATCAGTAAATAATAATCTGACCAATTAAAAGCAACTGCTTGACTTACCCCCACATAAAGCTAGTCCACTACAGCCAAACAGGATGCTTGCTGAGTATGTTGATGTGTACTCACTCTTGCTCTACACACCAAACCCCCCCCAGGTTGTCAGCATTGCAACCACTGCTCAGGCGAAGATGAAGCTGTGGAAGGAGACTTCCAGGAGCTCCAAGACTACGACGAGTTCTAGGAGTGGGTTAGCGGCAACCCCCAGTCGGCTGCCTGTGAAGGCCGCGGTTATCTACGTTTCGTTTTCGCACTTTGATTTATTGTAAGGACTATATGGACGTCTCAGACGCATGATGTAATCGACTATTATTTCCCTTTTAATACTATTTTGAGCACTGTGTGATGATGTCCATGTTATGTAACTGCTGTGTACGTGAATAACTGATCCTGGCACGTACATGGTTCGCATTCGGTTTACCTTCTAAAACTGGGTGTGACATAAGTGGTATCAGAGCCAGGCTGACTGTAGGACCGCTAACCTAGAATAGAATGGTCGTTCTAAGGACTATAGACCTCTGTCCCTGCCTTGACTTTGGTACCCCTTCAAAAGTTGGTCATACCGACCAAACCTATATTCTACTATATATTATACCTTGCTGAAAATTGTGTTTTATTCTAATCCTTCATTTATTCATGATTCATTATTTGCTGGTCATATTAATTCTGTTCTCACTCTTTTGCTTGCGGTGTCTTTTGTAGATGGCTCGACTTAGACACACTGCACGAAAGTCTGTCATCCCCTTCTTACCCTCCCGCCTTGCGGAGCGTCCGCTTCGCCGTCCCGTGGCCGGTCAGTCCAGCCACTTGGAGAGACTGCACCACCGCCTGCATGAGGAGCAGGAACGTCAACGACAGGAGCAGCAGGGCTCTTCTTTCTCGCTCCAGCAGGAGATAGAGTCCGTGAGGAGCTGCTCCCCTGTGCTTCCTCTGGAGGCGCCCCCTGCACCACCACTGGGCGCCCCAGCTTCTGGAGTAGCTGCTGGAGGAGACCCAGACGACGGAGGTGGCGACGACAGCCCGAGCCACGACACCGATTTCCCTGCTGACCATGAGCCGGAAGGATGGGTTGCTCGACCCATCACTCGCGACGCTGCTCGCGGGTGTCACTTCCATGATGCGCTCGACACCCTGCTACGACGGGCACTTGACCGGCGTACTTGGTCCATCGAGTATCGCTGTGTGGTCTACCAGCATAGTCGCGGGGTCTACCCGGACCGCTGGGAGGCGACCTGCTTGGTGCGCCGTCCGGAGAACAGTCTCCAGGGTGCGGAGGCCTGCTCAGAGCACTATTCTATCTCTGAGCGGGACTCAGCTGAGGCAGCCATGCAAGATGCTGCACGGCGTGCGCTTTCGCACTACTGCTCGGTTCTCGGTGGGGTAGCTGACGGTCTCGACCTGAAGTATTACCCCCGCCGTCCATCTGGCAGCACAGGAGGCGTGATTGTTTCACCTGCTGGTGAGGACAATCCTAGGTTGAGCAGCACAGTCAACCTAGCCGCGGTGCTAAACACGGAGCTGGACCATGCATTAGACGAGCTGAGTAGGGCTCGTGCTGAGATCGCCCTGCTGCGGGCTGAGCGCGTGGAACGTCGTCACCTGGATGATGGTTCCCCCGCTCCCGTCGGGACTCAGCACCCGTACCGCTCACCCCGGCATGGACACCAGTCTTATGGCAATCCCGACTGCAAGACCAAGATAAATCTAGAACCATAGATCGTTAGAGTTGGATCTTGTAATTAATACAAAATATATACGTAGAAGCTACAGTCTTAGTGTTAGTCTCGCTTTTAGTTAGTCTTAGTTAGACAGGGTAGTTTGCTATATCCTGTGCATTTATGTTTGTCATGATGAACTATGTTTGGTTTGGATCTTTGTAATGACTGTCACCAGAGTGTGGGTATCCCCTGCATTATGGTTTACCTGTTATATGTTAATGGAGTTAGTTATATAGTTGGGAAACCTTTTATTCCACTTTCCTCTTTATCTGAGAAGCTGTGTGGTCTGTGTTGGAGATCAGTGAAGATGCTCATCTGTTCAGTGCTGTTGGAGAATTCTATACTCTTTTCTTATGCTGCAAGAGTTGCAAGATCAGTCCTGATGTGTGGTTGCATTCTGCAGATGTCAGAGAACAGGCGCAGAGGAGGAAGGCGTGCTCAGCAGGAGCGAGCCGCTCAGCAGGATGAGGTGCCTCAGCAGCAGCACCTGCCGCCCCCGCCCCCGATGTCGATCGAGACAGGTTTCTGCAGTTGTCCCGCTATGCTCCTGAAGATGTCAACACCGACGCCAAGCGACAGTACCGTTTCTTAAGAGGCTTGGTTGACCCTCTTCAGTATCAGCTGATGAATCACACCTTCCCGACATTCCAGCACCTGATTGACAGAGCAATTATGACAGAGAGGAAGCGTAAGGAGATGGAGGATCGTAAGCGCAAGATCAGTGGACCCCAGCCTGGAAGCAGCAGCCGTCCCCGTTTCTCAGGCAATCAACCTCAGCAGTTCAGGCAGAACCAGCGTCCACCTCAGCAGCATCAGCAGTTCCAAAGGCAGTACCCTCAGCACCAGTATCAGAACCGTCAGAGCAATCAGTCAGGAGGCCAGTTTCAGAGGCAGAATCAGCAGACACCTCGTCTTCCTGCCCCAGCAAACTAGGAGAACAATCAGGCAGCACCAGCTCAGGTTGGAAACAGGGCATGTTTCCACTGTGGAGAGCAAGGCCACTGGGTGATGCAATGTCCGAAGAAGGCAGCCTAGCAGCAGTCAGGCCCCAATGCCCCAGCAAAGCAGAATGTGTCTTAGCCTGGAGCAGGCAATCGCTCTCAGCCGCGTTACAATCATGGAAGACTGAACCACTTGGAGGCTGAAGCAGTTCAGGAGACCCCCGGCATGATAGTAGGTATGTTCCCAGTCGACTCCCATATTGCAGAAGTGTTATTTGATACTGGAGCAATGCATTCTTTCATTACTGCATCATGGGTAGAAGCACATAATCTTCCAATTACTACCATGTCAACCCCCATTCAAATTGACTCAGCCGGTGGTAGAATTCGAGCTGATAGCATTTGTTTGAATGTAAGCGTGGAAATAAGGGGGATAGCGTTTCCCGCTAACCTTATAGTAATGGGTACTCAGGGAATAGATGTCATCCTAGGGATGAATTGGCTAGATAAGTATCAGGCAGTTATCAGTTGTGATAAGAGGACAATCAAGTTGGTGTCCCCACTAGGAGAGGAAGTGGTGACCGAGTTAGTCCCGCCTGAGCCGAAGAGAGGAAGTTGTTATCAGATGGCTGTCGATAGCAGTGAAGCAGGCCCAATCGAGAGTATCAGGGTTGTGTCTGAGTTTCCAGATGTGTTTCCAAAGGATTTACCAGGTATGCCACCCAAGCGGAAAGTTGAGTTTGCCATAGAGCTTCTTCCTGGAACCGCCCCTATCTTTAAGAGAGCTTACAGAATATCCGGACCAGAATTGGTTGAGCTTAAGAAGCAGATTGATGAGCTGTTAGAGAAAGGTTACATCCGGCCAAGCACCTCGCCTTGGGTCGCCCCTGTCTTGTTCGTGGAAAAGAAAGACGGCACCAAAAGGATGTGTATCGATTATCGAGCTTTGAATGAAGTCACGATCAAGAATAAGTACCCTTTGCCCAGAATAGAAGATCTGTTCGACCAGTTGAGAGGAGCCAGTGTGTTCTCCAAGATTGATCTGAGATCAGGTTATCATCAGCTCAGGATCCGACCTTCGGACATTCCGAAGACGGCATTCACTACCAAGTATGGTTTGTATGAGTTCACAGTGATGTCTTTTGGTTTGACAAATGCACCAGCCTTCTTTATGAATCTGATGAATAGTGTATTCATGGACTATCTTGATAAGTTTGTGGTGGTATTTATTGATGACATTCTGATTTATTCTCAAAGCGAAGAAGAGCATGCAAGTCATTTGAGGATGGTATTGCAGAGATTGCGAGAGCACCAGTTGTATGCAAAGTTGAGCAAATGCGAATTTTGGATCAATGAAGTCCTGTTCTTGGGTCACATAATCAACAAAGAAGGATTGGTTGTGGATCCGAAGAAAGTGGCAGACATTCTGAACTGGAAAACGCCAACGGATGCTCGAGGAATCAAGAGTTTCATTGGAATGGCCGGATATTATCGGCGATTCATTGAAGGGTTTTCGAAGATTGCGAAACCAATGACAGCGTTGCTAGGCAGCAAGGTTGAGTTCAAGTGGACCCAGAAATGTCAAGAGGCCTTTGAAGCGCTGAAAGAGAAGTTGACAACAGCGCCTGTCCTAGTCTTGCCTGATGTGCACAAGCCCTTCTCTGTGTATTGTGATGCTTGTTACACAGGTTTGGGATGCGTATTGATGCAAGAGGGAAGAGTTGTGGCTTACTCGTCCCGACAGCTGAAGGTTCATGAGAAGAACTACCCAATCCATGACCTAGAGTTGGCAGCAGTGGTTCACGCACTGAAGACATGGAGGCACTATCTGTATGGACAGAAATGCGATGTCTACACAGACCACAAGAGTCTAAAGTACATATTCACTCAGTCAGAGTTGAACATGAGGCAACGAAGATGGTTAGAGTTGATCAAAGACTATGAGTTGGAGATCCATTACCATCCAGGCAAAGCGAACGTAGTGGCAGATGCTTTGAGCAGGAAGAGTCAAGTCAATCTGATGGTCGCTCGTCCGATGCCTTACGAGTTGGCCAAGGAGTTTGACAGGTTAAGTCTCGGATTTCTGAACCATTCGCGAGGAGTCACAGTTGAGTTGGAACCTACCTTGGAGCGAGAAATCAAAGAAGCGCAGAAGAATGATGAAAAGATCAGTGAGATTCGGCGACTGATTCTAGATGGCAGAGGCAAAGATTTTCGTAAAGATGCAGAAGGTGTGATATGGTTCAAAGACCGCTTGTGTGTTCCCAATGTCCAATCCATTCGGGAGTTGATTCTTAAGGAAGCTCATGAGACAACTTATTCGATTCACCCTGGTAGTGAGAAGATGTATCAGGATCTGAAGAAGAAGTTCTGGTGGTACGAAATGAAGAGGGAAATCGCAGAGCATGTGGCTATGTGCGATAGTTGTCAAAGAATTAAGGCAGAGCACCAGAGACCTGTTGGATTGTTGCAACCGTTGCAGATCCCTCAGTGGAAATGGGATGAAATTGGTATGGATTTCATAGTCGGATTGCCTCGCACTCGAGCCGGCTACGATTCTATTTGGGTAGTAGTGGACCGTTTGACCAAGTCAGCCCACTTCATACCTGTCAAGACCAACTACAGCAGTGCAGTATTGGCAGAGTTGTACATGTCTCGGATCGTTTGTCTTCATGGTGTGCCAAAGAAGATAGTGTCAGACAGAGGAACGCAGTTCACCTCTCATTTCTGGCAGCAGTTGCATGAAGCCTTGGGCACACATCTGAATTTCAGTTCAGCTTATCATCCGCAGACAGATGGCCAGACCGAAAGGACCAATCAAATTCTCGAAGATATGTTGAGAGCCTGTGCGCTGCAAGATCAGTCCGGATGGGATAAGCGATTGCCTTATGCAGAATTCTCCTAAAACAACAGTTACCAGGCTAGTTTGAAGATGTCACCATTTCAAGCGCTCTATGGGAGTTGTAGAACTCCGTTGCAATGGGATCAGCCTGGGGAAAAGCAAGTGTTCGGGCCAGACATTTTGCTTGAAGCCGAAGAGAACATCAAGATGGTCCGAGAGAATCTGAAGATAGCGCAATCAAGGCAGCGAAGCTATGCAGACACAAGAAGAAGAGAGCTGAGTTTCGAAGTCGGAGACTTTGTCTATCTGAAAGTGTCACCGATCAGAGGAGTCAGAAGATTCGGAGTCAAAGGCAAGCTAGCACCCCGCTACATTGGTCCGTACCAAATTCTCTCAAAGCATGGAGAAGTGGCCTATCAGCTCAGTCTGCCAGAGAATTTGTCCGCAGTGCATGATGTCTTTCATGTGTCTCAGTTGAAGAAGTGCTTGCATGTGCCAGAGGAGCAGTTGCCAGTGGAAGGTCTTGAAGTCCAGGAGGACTTGACCTACGTTGAGAAGCCAGTGCAGATCCTTGAGGTTGCGGACAGAGTCACCCGAAGGAAGACCATCAGAATGTGCAAAGTCAGGTGGAATCACCATTCAGAGGAAGAAGCAACCTGGGAGCGTGAAGATGATCTGATGGCTAAATACCCTGAGCTCTTTGCTAGCCAACCCTGAATCTCGAGGGCGAGATTCTTTTAAGGGGGATAGGTTTGTAACGCCCTGAATTTGGGGGTAAAATTTTTTCTTCTTTTCTCTCACCAAATTCAGGCGTTACTCTTTCTTTTTTTCCCTTTTCTTCTCGCTAAGCCTTGATCTTTTCCAAAGTCACAGCGGGTTTTGGCTTTAGACCTCGTGTAAAGCAAAACCTTAAAATACTTTATTTCATGTGATGCACCATGCCGAACCATGCATACTTTTTGATTGATTAAAAATGTGAATGCTTTCATCTAGAGGAAATTAGAAATCAGAAAAAGGAAAAGCCTTTTCTTTTTTTCTTTCTTTTCTCTTCCCCCCTTCGGCCGGCCCAGCTGGCGGCCCAGCCGCCCCCCTCCCCCTTCCCGCGTGGGCCCCGCGCCGGCCCAGCCGCGTGCCCCCTCTCCCCCCCTTTGGGCCCAGTCGGCCCAGCCGTCCCCCTCTCTTTTTTTTCTTTTTCCAAAAATCCCCTCCCTCTCCCTCTCTCTCTCTCCCTCACCCTCTCCCTAACCCTAGCGCCGCCGCCGCCCTCCCCTAACCCTAGCGCCGCCGCCGCCGCTCCCTTCCCCGTGCCCCGCCGCGCCGCCCTCCTCCGCCGTGGTGAGACTCCCCCCCCTCCTCCCTTCTCCTTTCCCCCTCTCCCTCCTTCTTCCCCGCGTCCGGCTCGGCCACCCGGCCCCTGCTCGGCCGCCCGGCCCCTGCTCGGCCGCCCCCCCCGGCTCAACCGACCGCCCCGTGCCCCGGCTTGGCCGACCCCGGCCCAACCGCCCCCACTCTCGGCCTCGGCCGTGCCCCCGCCCTGCCCGTGCTTCGCCCCGACGTGCCTTGCTCGCGTCGCATCGGCCCTCGGCGTGGCCTCGAGCTCGGCCAGCGCACGGCCCCGACGCGTGCGCGACTCGTTCGCGGCACGTTAAGTGTGGTTTTGCGCGTGCGCGTGCTCGTGCAGCGTTCTGGCGTAGCTCGTCGTGCTCGCGACGCGACGCATAGCGCCCTGTTGCGCTCGCGACACGATCGTCTACCCTCTAGCCCCGTCTACCCCCCCCCCCCCCCCCCCGTATCCTATATGCGCTAATCACGTTGTTTATATTAATAAGATAGGAGTCCCAATTTGGAAATTGGTTACGTTAGTTAATTTGTATAGCTAATCGTCTATCTTATTCAATGTTAATCTACTAAAAGTGGTCACGTTTACATTAGTGCATGTAGCTAATTCTTTTGTTAGAACCAATTGGAACTAGAACACGTGACGTCTAGTTATTCACCAACCCGTAGTGCGTCTCGGGCATGAGCTTTAACTCTCGCGAGACCTTTTCTCATTTCTTTCTAACCATGGTAAACTCATTATTGTATGTGGTATTCTATGCATGTTTAATCTACTTGTTCTCTTGTATGGTGTATTGTTGGTTTCCTAATTTCAATGGATGGATGTATGTATGCTTGCAATCGCTTAGAGAACGATCCGGTTGGAGAGCCCGAAGAACTCGCAGGAGAAGCCCCTGAGCAGCAGTCGATTGGTGGAGGCAAGTGTCCTTTGACCTATCTCTGTCCTATTCATTCTTTAATTCACCTCCCGCATTACACATTTATACTTAAGGATTGACTAGCTTTTGTTATCCATGTCCTTGTTTACCTATTTGGGTCGGATTATTATTATTTAGCTCTATGCTATTGCTCAAACTCTAATCAATGAACATGATGAGATTATATATGATACGCTGTTTTCCCTTCTCTTATTATGATGTTGTACTTGTGGCCTTTAAGGGGGCTCGAGCGGTTTCTCGAGTGCCTCTCCGTAAGGACCTGTTCTATGGATGACCGCCCGGGAAAACAGTGCAACCATGAGGGTGGAGTGGGACGCCCTTAGCTGAATAATTAGAGGAACCGGGGTGTAGTTCGCTTAGCCGTTGTGCCGTCAATGGGGCTCGGTGTATGCGGCTCGCTCTGCCAAGGTTGATTTGTCCCTTGGGGAGGAGTGCGGTACATTTAGGAAACCTAACGGGCGGCTACAGCCTCGGGGAATCTTTGTAAAGGCTACGTAGTGATGCCCTGCTGGACCACCTAGGTAGTGGTCAATGGGGAGTAGCTCTCTCCGGGCAGAAAGGGAATCACGGCTTGTGGGTAAAGTGCACAACCTCTGCAGAGTGTTTGAAAACTGATATATCAGTCGTGCTCGCGGTTATGAGCGGCCAAGGGAGCTCCAGTGATTAGTGGTACTTGATCAGAGACATTTTGGTTTACAGGTGGCTATGAGATCGATGGTTTTGGTTATGTCTATGGTGCTGGTAAGTGGTATTCTTTCCGTTTGGAAAGGGTACATCGGGCTAATAACTTGGGTTAATGCTAAAACCTGGCTTCCTATCAGTAAATAATAATCTGACCAATTAAAAGCAACTGCTTGACTTACCCCCACATAAAGCTAGTCCACTACAGCCAAACAGGATGCTTGCTGAGTATGTTGATGTGTACTCACTCTTGCTCTACACACCAAACCCCCCCCCCCAGGTTGTCAGCATTGCAACCACTGCTCAGGCGAAGATGAAGCTGTGGAAGGAGATTTCCAGGAGTTCCAAGACTACGACGAGTTCTAGGAGTGGGTTAGCGGTAACCCCCAGTCGGTTGCCTGTGAAGGCCGCGGTTATCTACGTTTCGTTTTCGCACTTTGATTTATTGTAAGGACTATATGGACGTCTCAGACGCATGATATAATCGACTATTATTTCCCTTTTAATACTATTTTGAGCACTGTGTGATGATGTCCATGTTATGTAACTGTTGTGTACGTGAATAACTGATCCTGGCACGTACCTGGTTCGCATTCGGTTTACCTTCTAAAACTGGGTGTGACAGTCGGCTAGGGGCCCAGAGGCACGCCCAAAAGTACCTGCGGGTGTTCTGCCAGACCTGGTCCCCTGGCGACGGGGTCCGAGGGCTCGATGCCTCCCTCTGATGGGATTCTATTACAAGATCGTTCCCGCTGGTCTCGGAAATGTCCTAGGGTACCTCGGGAGCATAGCCCGAGCCTTGGTTATGTATCGAACGTACCCATGGTCATCCCTTGCTCGGCGTCTGAGGCGGCTGTGAACCCTTCGGGGGCCAGCCTTCGAACCCCTGATCAGTAATGGGCATAGAGCCCGAGTAGCCTAAGGCAGTCGTTGAACCCTTTCGAGGGGCCGGCCTTCGAACCTCTGACCAGTAGTGGGTGTAGGGCCCACGCGATCTGAGGCGGCTGTTGAACCCTTCCGGGGGGCCAGCCTTCGAACCTCTGATCAGTAGGGGGGCTTGGAGCCTGGTTCCTTCTCGGGGAAGGATCCTTTTCGGGGTATCCCCCTTTCCCGGTCCCTGTTGAAAGAGAGAGGAAGAGGAAAAACGGAAAAGGATACGAAATCGAACGACGCGGCGTACCTTCTTGGACGCGGTCATTATGGCGAAGGCGAAGCGTCGCCCGCTTCTCCTGCCAGAGGCGCCGCGTGTCCCGCCGCGGAGTTAATGCGACGGGGCGAGTGGTTGGAGGGGCAACCGTTGCGCGTGCGCGAGCCGTTCGAGGAATGGATCACGGGTGCGTTGTCTTCACGCCGTGGGAGAGGGTTCTCTCGCTGCCCCCGGATAGAATGTAAGCTTGGCTGACGACACGGCCGCTGCTCCTGCCCGCCTGCCACCGCCATTATTGCCGGCCCACTTTTGGCCGCGTTGACCGTCGCGCCAGGCTGGTGCTACTGGGTCGCGCGCCGGGTCGCCTCGAGTCGCGGTATTGGTTTCGCAGTCGAGGAGGCGCGGTAGTGGCACAGGTGGCGGTGCAGTTGCATGCACGAAGCATTCGGCGCGCCGGTTGCATGACGCGTGGGCCTGGGCCTCCATGCCGGGCGTGTTGGGAGTCGGAGAAGCGCGCCCACCTGGCGCGGTTGCATGCCGCCTGCATGGCCGCCCACCCTTTCGCCCGCTGGTCTGGGCAAAAGCGGAGGGTCGCTTGTAACCGCTGGGCGGTTGTGCGCACTGAGCGCGGCGGTTTGGCTTCTTCTGCTCTGAGCCGGCTTGCATGACGTGTGGGACCCAGCCCCCGCGCCGCAGGGGAGGACCTTGGAGTGTGTTGAAGAAGACTCAGCCCGTGACGGCTGGGGACGCGAGTAGGGAGAACCGCCCTTAAAAGGAGGGTGACCCCCTTGGAAGGCGACCATGTCTTCGCGCTCCCTTATGCATCGTGTCTTTCCACCTTCCAAGCCCCTGGATGGGGGAGATCCGCCGTCTTTCCGCCTCGTCGTTGGGGGGACGCAACTCCGCGGGAGTTGGTACCTTTCAGCCATCGTTCGGCTTCAAGGATTTTCATCATGCAGCCCGGCTGCACCCCTCCACCGGCGGTCACCCAAGATGGTGACCTCCAGTTTGATGGTGGGGGAAAGCGAGCCGGGCTACGACCTCTGCCCCTCCCTCAGCCTCAAGGATTTTCATCACTAGTGCTGGGGAGGGGAGTGTGCCGAGTTGGGGTCGGCCCCTGCGTGGGCGGTGGCCCACTCCTTCCCTCAGTGATCAGGGGGAAGGGCGGGAGTCGCCCGTGGCGCTGACAGCTGCACCGTGCCTGGCTCGCCGGGCCGAGCGGCTTCGGAGCTGCTCCCGGTGCCGCCTCCCGCCACGGCAGCTGGAAGAGGTTCCACCGCCGACGAGTTTGCCGACGCCACCCGCGGACCGACCTCCAACTCTACGGCCTTCTGCCCGTCCTTGCCTCTCGAGTTTGGGCACGGGCGGGGGCCTCCTGGCAGCAGCATCCGCCCTAAGGTCATCGCTGCTGCTGTTCGGCCCCCCGGGACAGAAGTCGTCGTCGTCGCCGCGGCTGGGGCGGGCGACGACAAGCCGTTCGTCGGTCTTCTGTTGCTCCGCAGGCCTCTCCCCCGTCGAGTGGGGTTGTTCGTACCTGCGGAGGTGGAACCGGAGTTCCGTTTGTAATGGCACCTCGGATGCTAGTGTTTTTGTTCATTGTGACTGTCGGGGCCTGAACATGTATTGTAGTTTCGGCACGGAACCGTGTTTTTTCCTCCTTTTCGAGCACTAAGACTCGCCTGTTGGTTGTCTGAACCGCTTCACCAAGCGAGAGTCGCCCCGTGTACAGGTGACGAGTGAGGTATCCGTAGCCCGGAGGCGTAGGAGTCCCTCGGCTCGGTTGGCCTTGTTGTCCGAGGCTTCTCTCACTTAGTTAAAGGAACCCCTCGGCCGCTCTTCGATGAGCTGAGGCCAGGGGTAGCGGCGTCAACATGAACAGAGGCGGAGTTGGCTCGAAAGGAAAACCTGGATGGCCGGAGCCTAGCCGGGTCGTCCGTTAGCGGGACCGACGCCGGAATTGACCAGCCGAGGCCTCAGGTCGGGCTGACGTCGTTGGAGGGCAGCTGGCCGAGGCCCTGGGGTGACCGGCCGAGCCGCCTGCTCGGGCCGGATTGACGTCCTTGGAAGGTAACTGGCCGAGGCCCCGGGGTGACCGGCCGAGCCGCCAGCTTGGGCCGGATTCCTGGAGAAGACCCTGGCGGCGATGGCCCGGGCGTGGTGATGACGTCGTCCTCCAGAATGGAGATCCTCGGACCGCGTCGCCGTCTGAGGCTAGGTCGGCCCTTGCCGAAGTTGTCGTCGATGCCAAGGGTGCTGCTGCTCCCTTTAGCCGTCAAGATCCGAGCCTGCAGGATCGGATTGTCTTGTAGCGTGTGTTTCCTGCGGCCGCCGAGGCCTAAACACACCCTCGCCGTGTTGTAAAGCTGCGTCTCTTTTCCTTTTGTTTCGAGTATCTGGACTTTTTTGTCGGTAACAGAAATGTTTGTGCAAGCAAGAGTTGCTTCTCGCGGAAGGTGATGAGTGAGGTATCCGTATCCCAGAGGCGTAGGAGTCCCTCGGCTCGGTCGGCCTTGCCGCTTACGCGCACTCTTACCCGTCCATGGGGCTCTGTCACCGACGCAGTCGAGAAGGCTCGAAGGATCGCTTCGGCAGAAGAGCTTTCGAACGTGAAGACTTGTTCGGTCCGCAGAATCACTTATCCGAACGTGAGTTACTTATCGCAGAAGGTGACGAGTGAGGTATCCGTATCCCGGAGGCGTAGGAGTCCCTCGGCTCGGTCAGCCTTGGCTGCTTACGTGTACTCCGTCGTTTTCAGGATCCACTTTCGATGTAGCCAAAAAGCGCGAAAGACATTCTGGCAGAAAAGATCTTTTTTCGAGGAAAATTTGGACGCAGAGGGGGTTCCCCCCCCCTTTTAGCCCCCGAGGGAGGGTCGGGCTTTGCCGAGGCGAGGCCGACCCTTCCTTGATGACTAAACTTTGCGTGGGTGCGAGGTATATGACCAACTTGAAAACATCTTAAGGGTAGAAGCGACGTAGCTGTTGGATGTTCCAGGCGTTGCCGTAGACCTCGCCTTGACTGTTGGCCCGCTTGTATGTTCCGAGCTTCAGAACCTTGGCGATGACGAATGGCCCCTCCCAGGGAGGCATGAGCTTGTGCCGCCCTCGGGCGTCTTGTCGCAGCCGAAGCACCAGGTCGCCCACCTGGAGGTCTCGGGACCGGACCCCTCGGGCGTGGTAGCGTCACAGGGACTGCTGGTACCGCGCCGAGTGTAGCAAGGCCTGGTCCCGAGCCTCCTCCAGCTGGTCCAGCGAGTTTTCTCGGATGACTTGGTTGCTTTGGTCGGTGTAGGCCCTCGTCCTTGGGGAGCCGTATTCTAAGTCTGTGGGCAAGATGGCTTCGGCCCCATAGACTAGAAAGAACGGCGTGAAGCCCGTGGCTCGGCTCGGCGTTGTCCTCAGACTCCAGACCACCGAGGGGAGTTCCTTCATCCATCTCTTGCCGAACTTGTTGAGGTCGTTGTAGATCCGAGGCTTGAGCCCTTATAGAATCATGTCGTTGGCACGCTCCACCTGCCCATTCGTCATGGGATGAGCCACGGCGGCCCAGTCCACCCGGATGTGGTGATCCTCACAGAAGTCCAGGAACTTTCTGCCGGTGAACTGGGTGCCGTTGTCGGTGATGATGGAGTTCGGGACCCCGAAGCGATGGATGATGTTGGTGAAGAACGCCACCGCCTGTTCGGACCTGATGCTGTTCAGGGGTCGGACCTCAATCCACTTGGAGAATTTGTCGATGGCGACCAGCAGGTGCGTGTAGCCCCTGGGTGCCTTCTGCAAGGGGCCAACGAGGTCCAGACCCCACACCGCAAAAGGCCAGGTGATGGGTATCGTCTGTAGAGCCTGAGCGGGCAGGTGGGTCTGCCTCGCGTAGAATTGACACCCTTCGCAGGTGCGGACGATTCTGGTAGCGTCGGCCACCGCCGTCGGCCAGTAGAAGCCTTGCCGGAAAGCGTTCCCGACAAGGGCTCAAGGCGCTACGTGATGGCCGCAAGCCCCCGAGTGTATCTCTCGCAGGAGTTCCTGACCTTCGGCGATGGAGATGCATCGCTGGAGGATGCCTGAGGGGCTGTGGTGGTAGAGCTCCTTCTCATCTCCCAGCAAGACGAATGACTTGGCGCGCCGCGCCACCCGCCGAGCCCCGGCTCGGTCGAGGGGTAGCTCTCCTCGGTTGAGATATTGCAGGTACGGGGTCTGCCAGTTTCGATTAGGCGCGACCCCGCTTCGCTCCTCCTCGACGCGCAGTGCCTCACCATCGGGGGCTGAGGGTACCTCGGACTGAACCGAGGGCGCCTCGGGCCAAGCTGAGGGTGCCTCGGGATGAGCCGAGGGTGCCTCGGACTGAGCCGAGGGCGCCTCGGGTTGAGCCGTGGGTGCCTCGGACTGGGCCGAGGGTACCTCGGGCTCGGACGTGTCGTCGATCTTGACGGAGGGTTGATGCAGGTCTCAGGAGAAGACGTCCGGGAGAACCGTCGTTCGCCCCAAGGCTATTTTAGCCGGCTCGTCGGCAGTCTCGTTGTAGCGCCGAGCGATGTGGTCGAGCTCGAGCCCGTAGAACTTGTCTTCCAGGCGCCGAACCTCATCGCAGTAGGCCTCCATCTTCGGGTCACGGCAATGGGAGTTCTTCATGACTTGGTCGATGACGAGGTGTGAGTCACCACGAGCGTCGAGGCGTCGGACCCCTAGCTCGATGGCGATCCGCAACCCGTTGACCAGAGCCTCATATTCGGCCACATTGTTGGACGCTGGGAAGTGGAGGCGTAGCACGTAGCGTAGATGCTTTCCGAGGGGTGAGATGAAGAGTAGGCCTGCGTCGGCTCCTGTCTTCATCAGCGACCCGTCGAAGAACATGGTCCAGAGCTCCGGTTGGATCGGAGCCGTCGGTAGCTGGGTGTCGACCCATTCAGCCACGAAGTCCGCCAAGACCTGGGACTTAATGGCTTTCCGGGGAGCGAACGAGATTGTCTCGCCCATGATCTCCACCGCCCACTTTGCAATCCTACCCGAGGCCTCTCGGCACTGGATGATCTCTCCCAGGGGGAAGGATGACACCACAGTTACCGGATGAGACTCGAAGTAGTGTCACAGCTTCCGTCGCGTTAGGATCACCGCGTACAGCAGCTTCTGAACTTGTGGGTAGCGGATCTTGGTTTTGGACAGTACCTCGCTGACGAAGTAGACTGGCCTCTGAACGGGCAATGCATGCCCCTCTTCTTGCTTCTCGACCACAATCGCGGCGCTAACCACCTGGGTGGTCGCGGCGATGTAGACCAGGAGGGCTTCTCCGGCAGCTGGGGGCACCAAGATAGGCGCCTTTGTGAGGAGCGCCTTCAGGTTCCCGAGGGCTTCCTCGGCCTCAGGGGTCCAAGTGAAGCACTCGGCCTTCCTTAAGAAGCAGTACAGAGGTAGACCTCTTTCGCCGAGGCATGAGATGAAGCGGCTCAGAGCCGCGAGGCATCCCATGACCCTCTGTATGCCTTTCAGGTCCTTGATGGGCCCCATGCTGGTAATGGCTGCGATCTTCTCTGGGTTGGCTTCGATGCCCCGCTCGGAGACGATGAACCCCAAGAGCATGCCTCGGGGCACCCCGAAGACACACTTTTCGGGATTGAGCTTGACACCTTTTGCCTTGAGATATCGGAATGTCGTTTCAAGGTCGGAAAGGAGGTCGGAGGCCTTCCTCGTCTTGACTACGATGTCATCAACGTAGGCCTCGACCGTGCGGCCAATGTGTTCGCCGAACACATGGTTCATGCACCGCTGGTACGTCGCGCCCGCATTCCTCAAACCGAACGGCATGGTGACATAGCAGTACATGTCGAAGGGTGTGATGAAAGAAGTCGCGAGCTGGTCGGACTCTTTCATCTTTATTTGATGATACCCTGAGTAGGCATCGAGGAAAGACAGGGTTTCGCACCCAGCAGTGGAATCCACGATTTGGTC